>JAUZNJ010103089.1:0-20946 GCA_034780135.1 Jordanella pulchra | reverse complement strand
ACACACTTTTTGCTCCATTTTGGTGTCAAACCTTTAGATTTTATGTGATATACCAACACATTGGATAATAATGGATTTGATAGTCAGTCTTCACAAGTCATTTACATAGTCTACCTGTAATTTGTTTTTTCTATACATCCAGCAATTCTGGCCTTGAAGCTTTGCTAGCAAACACTGCTGGAAAAAGCTTAATGAGGGATGGCCATCAGAGAGGTAATAAAGTTGTGGATAGAATAAATCAGGATTGACATATAAATCTAGATCCCTAAGTGGAGGATCTTACTGTTCAGTCCATCATTGAAACATGAAGGCAGTATGGGACAAGTGTGAAGTATTAATCAGAGAAGCAGCTCCTTACTGTCCCTGAAGGAGCTGCAGATACAGTAGGTGCCCTGGTCAGTTGAAAACTGGGCGTTTTGGTCAGAAGGCAGAAAGCTATATGCATTGTGAGAAATTAACCTGCTGTGCAACATGGTGGTGGTGGTGGCATTTTGCTGCAGGGACAATGTTCCGCCAAACAGAAAAAGGTTTTGGTTAGACTAGATGGGAAGGTGAATAGAGCTACAAGACAGGAGTAAACTCTAATGAAATGACACTGATAAAGGAATATTCCCATCTTAGAATGCGCTCATAAAAAACAGACTTAAACCCAATTGCATCTTAACAAAATCCACCTTTACAGCAGCTTCCACCAGAACTGAATGCTCTTAAGCTGTTGTGCAAAGAAAAATATTTGCCCCTTGCTGTGCACAGAAATAACTGTCTCAACAAGATTTTCTGCAAGGCTAAGTTTTGTGCTTGTTATACTTTTGTACAAAAATAAGAAAATTAAAAAACTGTATAATTTTTCTTCCACTTTGCATTTATGCCACATTTTATGCTTCTCTATCAATTAAAATCACAATATTTTATATTCAGGTTTTCAATAATTACATGGAGGCATTTATGAGGCTAGAATTCCTTTTCAGGGCACTATGAATTAAGTGTAGTATATATTTTAAAGCAAGATGCTCCCACTTTGATAAAAATAACCACTGTATAAAGTCTTTGGTAAAAAGAAATTCAGCAAAGCAGGCAGGGATAGGAAGCAGCAAAAACCCTGAGCTATACAACAGCCAATTAAAGGAATCCAAACTAAAGCGGAAGATGAAGTAAGGAGGGCAAAATTTGAAAATTCAGTTTTTCGCTCTACTTATATATTCTGTCCTCTTGTCCCATTTAGTCCTTTGCCTGTCTAACATCCTCACTCTTATCCAAGCCATACCTTCTTTTTTCCGCTAGAAAAGCAGCACGATTATCCCACAGGCTTGAGCTGCAGAACAAATCACTTTAGTGAAGGAAAGTGCGCAGATAGAACTAGTAGAGAGAAAGAGAGACAAGAGGAAACGATTCCTACTGAGTCACAAAAAGGGACAGAGTGAGAGAGCTTGCAAGGAAAATTAAAGCACATTGCAGCCTGAAAGAAAGTGATATCAGGGACAGGAAGAATTGAATCAGAAAAGAAAAAGAAACCAGGGACAGGGAGATGGCATCTCAGAGAGGAGAAAGGCTTGCAACAATTCTCCTAAGACCTAGGAGAGAAAAAGAGGAAAGGACACCTTTAGGACACCTCTAATAAGGAAGATTCATGATGAGCGATGCACTAAAAGATAAGGGAAATGAGGGGGAAAGATGGCAGGAAGAAATGAGAAGACATGATAACGGAGGGAGAAATCAAGGATTAGATCAGGCAGAAAAAGAGACTGTGGGTTAAAATAAAAACAGGAGACAGATGTGAGGATGAGATTAGACACCAAGGCAGCAGGAGAGGAGATCATTGAGAATAAATGGAGAGAAATACACTTAAGGGGAGGTATGAGAGTTGAGGAAAAAACAGAACAAAAGAATTTGACTGAACAAAGGTAACGAGAGACAGAACAGCAAGATTTGTAAAATGATTATGTATTATTTATAAAGGGAGAGTCTCTTTTTTGGCATTTTATTATTTCTTTTTGATGATTGGCAGAGTTCTTTCCCCCAAAGAAAGATGAAGTGATAATTTTAGACCGGGAAGAGAAAGCAGAGGAGATCTACAGAGAGAGTAATGGGAGAGATTCTCAAAGTCAGCTATTTCATGGAGTCAGTACTCTACAAAACTCTATGATTAACCTAGAGCAAGTGTTCCCATCACACACACATACACTCACACACACACGTAAACACTGCAAACTTCATTTGCATAGATACTGTGGAAACATGCTCGCCTCACAGACTCTGGGGATAGCGGAGAAAAAATGTACATCCAGATGGGAAGAGATGGAGTGGTTGCCAGCGGACGACCCCATATGAATGGAATCTATGAGCTGTTGTTATTGTTTTAATTAAAGCGGCAACAACATCAGGGGTTAGGCACTGTAGTCTTCCCCCCTCTGCATCGATTTCCTTGCAAGTCCGTGGCCGGCATGCAAAGAAAACACAAGCTCCTGGCTCGCCTCCAATTGAAAGATAATGACAGATAATGAATGGGGTGACAGTGACTCCAGCTGATTCAAGGATATAGGGAAGCTTGTTTGGGGCAAATGGAGACAGTTCATCTCCTATCCTGCTTGTCTGTTCTGTTCAGTCTTCACCTCGCTCCGCCCTTAGAGACGTAGACAGGGAGCAATAGGTGCACACCAATGTGGTAATTCAGTCTGCTAACCCTGAATCAGAGAGGTAGTTTCTGGAATTTACTGTGAGCAAGGGTGAGCCAGCAGTCCACCTGGCTGCCTTCCATGTGCCCCCCTCTTTTAAGTTGATAAAGCCCCACACAGCCATCCACCCCCTCTGTTTCAATCCTCTTCTGTCCTCCCCCTCTCTTTGCTTATAAGCCAGTCCCATGCGGGGCCATTAGCGTAGGCCTTTGCACAGCCTTGTCTTATGAAATTGTGTGTCTATTATTTATTTATTTGTTTATATATTTCCAGATGATGACCTCTCTTGACTGTCTATTGATCTTATATATAAAGGCTCCTTTTCTCCCAGGCTTTTGACTGTGGGGCAGAACACCAAAGACTGTGAAATGCTGCCCTCACTTGGCTGGAGAGAGAGATGTCTATCTTTGTTGCCCCTCTGTTATTTTTTTACAGTTTGCAACTTTATAGAATCAGAGTAAAATATATTCACAAAGAAAAAGAACTTCATGATGATAAGTTAGGAGACAAAATACAATAGTTGTCAATTTCATTTCAAACTATGATTGGAGTAGTCTACATATTTAATTGGTTTTTATTAGATAGATACTCCAAAGAACCACTTTTTGCTTCAATTTCAGCTGGGAATCTTTGGATGCAGTATGTCTCGACCAGATCAGGTTCTGCCAGGGATTCTTAAGAAACTAAAATAAACTCGAGAATCTGTGAGAGTGAGTTATTTTGATGTTCACATTCATGTTTTTAACCACCAATTCTCAAACGGATTTAGATTCTTGTTTTAACTGAGGCATTCTAATGCATGGATATGCTTTAATCTAAAGCACTAAATTGTATATTTTACATCGTCGTACATGATGGAGAACCATCTCCCTGCTCTCAAGTCTTTTGCAGTGTTTAAACACGTTGCTTCTAGTATTTTCCTGTGTCTTCACTAAAGAAAAACATTCCCATAATATTAAGCAACCAGTAACATTCGGTGCTATTAGGATTTCAATTTTCAAAGATAAGTGCAGTGTTAATGTACTAGGAAGAAAGTTCACTGTGGTCTAATATGATTACAACACCTTATTCCAGGAGTTTGCAGTGTCCTTTAATGTCTTGTTGCTTTGCCGTTCTTTCTTCTTGCCAAGACCAGATTATTAGAGTTTATAACATACATGATTTTAGAGGGTGTTAAGAGTACAGGGCAAGGGATACAAATGCATACCACACATTAGAGTTTTGTTCTTAAGAAACCCTTAAAATGTATGTGGTGTTTTCCTTCCTTTTCACAGCTATGTAATACTGTGTTGGTCTATGCTCAGGCTCCTTTTAAAATACCTAAAACTTTGTATTTTTCCAATGAGAAAATGTAGAAAAGTTCATAGTGCAGTGAATACCTTTGCAAGACACAGTTTTTATCACTTGATCATAGCTGTCATTGCAGTACCACAACATCGATTGCTCGAGGCATTCTCCTTTAATACGAGGCTTCGCTTGCGGAGTATTTTATTACGGGCACACATTTTAATGGGGCTGAGATTAATACCTCTGTCACAGAGGTTGATTCGCCTCCCGCCCCCCCACCCCCATGCCTCACATTTTCTCTCCGGTTTGTGTGCTGCTCTGCAGATCAGAGGCGCAGGCTTGTGGCCTTCAAATGAATGGGAGCCTATAAAACCTACAGTCAAACTAAAGTGCCATACCCAGCTGTGTTATGAGCAGAAGTGGAGGAATGCGTCATCTCTCATATATTTCGTCCAGCCCTCACCAGCTGCTTTATTATATCCAACCCTCACTTCCTAACTCCCTGCTAGAATTTCCTGGTTAGTTTCCTGCATCATTCCATCTACCACCAGCCAGCAGGTGTTTCTGGGTGGTATCTCTCAGTAGGCAGCCGCGGAAATCAGTCAACCCGATTGAAACAACCCTAAATGCTTGTTAATATTTTAGTTTCCTTTGTGACTTTTCTTTGAGCGGTGCTGCTATACCACTGCAACTAATTTCCTTTGAAGGGGAGACAGCTGTCAGGAGAAATGGGAGCAAAGTACAAATGGACAGCTAATTAGTTTTTTTGGCATCATTTCACACGCAAACTTTAACCACTTCCTTTTTTTTCCTCCTGTTTGAAATCTTCTTTCTCTGTTGCTTCTGATCAGTCACTCATCTCACAGACAGACAGTCTCTGTTTTGTTTCCTTGCCAGGATGCACAGCAGCACTTTATTACAATTAGCATTGTTTAAAACAATGGACGCATGGCCCTGCCCAGTTGCTATGGTGTTGAGTAATAACTTCCATTAGAAAAATAATTGGGATGGCGTTGGCAGGCCCTGATGGCCCTTGATATGAATCACAATATTGATGCAGAGAATGGGAGCAATAATGACTTCAATTAGTGGTAATTGTCAAGTTTTTTCTCAGTTCCACAGAGTATCAGAGTCTCCTTTGTCTTAATTCCCACTTGATTTTAATTTCTTCGTCCCTCTGTTCAGTATATCTGGCATGACTCAGTTTCACCCCTCCAACACGATGAATATGTAAGCTTTAACTATTTAATTAAAAGAGATTAAAATCAAGAAGAGAATAGGATTTGGATTAAGTTGGGAGATGAGATGATGTCAGAGTAGCTTAATTGCAATATGCCACCCTCTGCATTTTCCTCCTACTCACCTGCGAGTGTACATGCATGCGCAAACCCACACTTTGAGTTGCAGATACAGACATTTATTTTGTCCCAAAGCAGTCAAGTCAGCACCTCCTGTCGTAGCAGCCACCATCTGTTTTGTCTCCCAACATCTCCCGCTTTCCAAAGGTGTTTTTTGCAGAGCTCAGAGACAATGCAGCACTCTGCAGTGATATGTACATGTGCATACAGTCTCATTGCCTCTTTCATCACATCCCTTCAATGCTGATGTTCCTCTTTCCCCAAATCTTCCCGGCGGCCAGCATTTTGCAGTTTGTGAAAGCCAGTGAGCAGGTCCTCTTTTGAAGGTAACCCCTGGCTTAAAACCATGTGACTAATTGCTCGTCAAATAATTCATATTCAAACAATGGCCCTCAGTGTTTGTTCAGCTCAGCAGGAGGGGGACAATCTGCAAAGTTTTGTCAGCAAACATGGACCACGCAAAGAATAATCAATATCTTTGTCACTGACTTTTTGTGCTTTCAGAAACATCAAAGATGCCCCCCTGCTATTTTCTTACTTCCCATTGTCTAAAGATGTTGGTTAGCAATCAGTTTTAATTAACAGATTGTTCAAGGAAGTTATCAGCAAGTGTTCAGTTCACTCTGTGTGAATTCCAACTCGGTTATCATTTGCAGGTGAGCAGTTGTAAGGAGCTGGTGTTAGCAGAGGTGTCTGAATGTCTGCGGTAGCCATTCGAAAGTGCCAAAGCTGGTGCATCATCCTTCCACTCTAATAAGGAACCATTAGATTTGAATAATGGGATGTAATCAGTTGGGTTTAGCATGCACCTGGATGATGAATTGCTGTATGAATGTGTAATGCTATATCAGAGCTCTCCACTTCAGACTCATACAATAAGTCTGCAATAGGAAATTAGTTACAGTTGGTTTCAAGGCTCGTCAGTCTATCTAATTATGCATTAGGGCATTTAAACTGTGTCAATGCCAGTCCCATCCCCAGAGGAAGAAGAAGGAGGGTTCAGGTTTTGGGTTTGGCAACCTGACCTGGTAAAATTCCAGTTCTGCTACTAGCATGAGAAAAAGCTTTCAATTAATGTCAACAACCAGGGCAGAGATGAAGGCAAGCAAAGAAAACACTGCAGAGGAAAGTCCCAATTATCCCAATACTGGGTACCAACAACAAATATTACAATACCAAATTTAGAAAATGTAATGTAATAAATTTCTCCAGAGGCAATAAAAGAGCACAGAGAATAAAATTAGATAAAATCACCGGTGACACATCCATTGATACCTCTCACATCCCTTTATTATTCATACTTTACTTTTTCAAGGTAAGCTGAGTTTCAAGAAACTTCTAACTGGAATTCCATTTTTTCCAGGATAGAAATATGACGTGACACACTGGCCCATATTTTTGAGACGGCACCAAAGACCTCTTTTATTTCTGCATTTGTTGTGTGTGTGTGTGTGTGTGTATAATAATCCCTATTAACATAGCTAACGGATTGAAAAGATCAGTCTCTTATACTCTCCCGCAGTCACAACACAGGAAGTTTTGAAAACTCTACTTGGATTTAATTGGAACTGGCGGCTTTGGTCAGATTGGAGTAAGACTTGACTTTCGGATAGCAAACACTCCAGGTGTGAATATTTAAGAATAACAGGGGATAAATATGTGGGAGAAAAAAAACACATGACGCTTACTGTTGAGTCCACTGGAGGATCTGTAATAATGTGAGCCGGTTTCACTTCTTAGGGCCCTGGAGACCTTATTAGAGTGCACACCATCATGAACTCTTTGGAATACTTGGAGAATATGCTGGACTATACTAGTAAACTAAAACTTAGTGATCACTGAATCTGTCAGGATGGTAATGATCAAAAGATATGCAGCAGTCAACACAGAAATGCCTTATTTGGCACAAATCAAAGAGAACTCATCATCCCTGTAGGCCCCAACCTTGTGAAATCTTAAAGGAGATGATAACGTTTTTCCTGTAGTCAATAGGAAGCTATTTAGAATGCTGACAACAGAACTGACGAGTGTGGCGCCAGTGATTTACTTAAAAAAAACTGTTTTGAAATGACCCTGAATCTTTTCTAAATGTACTCAAAAGTGGAAGTTTTCTACATGTTGAGGCTAAGATTATGCTGCTGCAATGGAAGATGAATTTATTACACATTTTTATAAGCAGTGCCAATAAATGCAGCTAGCACTGAATATTTCCAGCCTTGAATTGATTAAATCTGTTCAACTATCCTGAGGCAAAATAGCCGTTGGTACATGAGATGGTAGAGGATGAACGGTGATGATTATTATCATTCTTATTATAATGCTGGAGTGTTTTAGCTCATAAAAAACATTCCATAGACAGAATCCTTCAGTGTCATCTCTCTCTTCCAGTCTTCCTTTCCTCTCTCTTTTCTCCCTCTCTCTGTTTTTTCTATGGTTGTGTCCATATGATGAATGGAAGGTAAATGAGCGATGCGTTAAGTACGTTATTTTGAAAGACCCTCACCCAGGAGAGTTTTGAATTGATCCTTTTTTCCGACTGCAGCTGTTCCCTATACTCTCATCTCTCTGTGTTTTTGCTCTCCATCATACAATCCTTGCATCACTATATGAACATCCATCTTTCTCTCCCACAGCCCGCTGTCAAGCAGTGCAAGCAGAGAATGTGACAGTCCTGGAGGGAGGCACTGCCCAGATCTCCTGTCGCCTGCAGAACTACGATGGCTCAATCGTGGTTATCCAGAATCCCCGCCGGCAGACTCTGTTCTTCAACGGCACGCGAGGTGTGTAGCTGAAAATCTGTCTGTGGATACATTTGCCAGCACTGACATTGGAGCAAGTCTTTTATAGACACATTGCTACTGACACCCAAACCTTTATATATTTCATTTTATTCTTGAGCCATTTTTCCCATTTTATTTTAAAAGTACTTTTATATTAGAAATTCAGATAACAGGGAGGTTCATTTAGGTTTACTCTTAACTTCAGCAGTGTGATGGCTTTAAAAGCATAGTTTGAAGCTTTCCGCATAATCCAGGCTTAACCCTATTGATGGAATCAGAGCTTATTACAGTCCTCATTAGAGCGCAACCTTGCGCTTTTTTTTTTTGTTTTTTTAAGCAACTTCATGGCAAATTACCATTGTAACCAATATTATAATCAAGGCACATTTAATTTGCTTCCTCAGGGTAGGCAAAGACTAGATGTTGTTACTTGCTAATTAAATGCAAGGGCAAGTTGCTACCTTCTCCAGATTCTTTGTAAGTGCTGCTAGGAAACCTTCGAGCCACAGAATAGTGATCAACGATTCTAAGCGTTGCCTTTGAATTTTTATTTGTGGCTGCTTGAATGAAGCAGAAATAGCATTATGTTTGTGGCACAGCAGGAGATACTCATGTACTTCATAT
This sequence comes from Jordanella pulchra, assembly GCA_034780135.1. Taxonomy (NCBI): domain Eukaryota; kingdom Metazoa; phylum Chordata; class Actinopteri; order Cyprinodontiformes; family Cyprinodontidae; genus Jordanella; species Jordanella pulchra. Next base: position 12,225 of record JAUZNJ010103089.1, on the reverse strand, counting down.
TTGTTTGATAAGACATTTTAATGGGGTTTGAAAAATAAATGATTTCAGTTTGAGGACAGGTTTCTGGGTTTTCTAAAATTCCAGTCAATTAACAAAAAGAAAACCTTGTTGCTTTCTGCGCATCAGTATCTCCTTCAAATTAGAACTTGAAATCAGGGAGAATTACGAAATCAAAATCTTTAGCCTTTGATTGTTACTTTGCTTTTTTTTTTCTTTACCACAGTCTGTTATTCAGCAGCCCAGTTATATTTCTGAACTTTCTGTCTATTGATCTGAATCGCAACTTGTAAAATTTTCATTTTGTTATTTTAATTTTCCTCCCAGTCAAAGTTTGAAACCTACATTTCTTATTTGGATCTTTTAATGCAGCAAAAAGGTTGCTTACAATGCCTAGCAAAAATAATCACACCCCTTAAGTTTTTTTGTCTGTTTGTTTATCTACAACTGAAATTTTAATGTCTTTTATTGGGATTTTATGCAACATATATATTCAAAATTCCACATAATTGTGAAAGATGATGAATGGGTCTTTCAGATCCTTTACTAATAGGATTCCCAGTAGTATAACATATAAATGTATTTGGCTTGATTGGTTAGATTGGATAAATAGTATCTTTAAATATTTTTGAGCCAGAAATCTCTTTCTCACACTAGAAGGTGAACCTCAATTAAAGTCTCATGTCTATTACACTCTTCCATGACTGCAGATTTGTCGCATGCAAAATTTAGTTGTTCTCCACAGAAGTTCCCACCAGAGCTGTGGATCTCTGCTGCTCCTCTAAGGTTACCAAAATACTGCGGTCTGTTTCTCTAATTAAATTCACTGTGTGTCCAATCTTTAATTTTAGTTGTACAGCAATGTTTTAGCAGGATTGCTAGAATGCAATACTTTTACACTTTTAGATGCTGGGTTAGATATTTATTTTGTAATGTAACACTGAGTCAAACCTCTAGATTTGTGTTACATGGTTTCATTGAAAATTATTTAATCGTGATCTCTACCAAAACGCTGATACTTTCATAAAACAGTTGAGCTCATATTGAAATTACACTGGACACAGGTGGATTCCATTTGTAACTTCTGAGGGCCATTGGTGGTAACCAAAGCATGGCTGTCTAAATAAAGTAAGGGATATCACAATAAATTGCGATAAAATGCATACATAAAATACACTTTTTTTCAATTTTCATTTGAAGGATATTTGCGAGGTCATACAACATTCTAATCTGGCAAACCAGATTGATAATGTGGAAACGTTTTAGGGAAAGCAGGGAAGTTCTAGCTGGAAGCGATATCTAACGCCCGCCTATTAAAGTTTGATTTTAGCCTATCGCCGTAACAAATGAAATAGCAGCAGATGCCATGAGAAACCACAACAGCTTACACTTGTACGCTCCTGTTGATCATCTAATGAAATCATGAATTCTGACAAAACAGATGTGACAGCAGCAGTCAGTCTATGTCATCCTGCTCTGCATGTTTATGTTTGTTCAGCTGTGGACTCAGCTGTTCTTGCTTTTGTCACAGCGATATGTCCCACTTTAAACCATGATAATGGCCATGAAACTGGCCTACCTTTTTGGGTTAGACTTAAAGGATTTAAGCTGAGGTAGTGCAAGAATCTTTCTCCTGTGTTTGTGAACTCACAAATCCTGCGAGAATTCAGCTTTCAGGCAAGATTAGGGAAATTTCCAAAAAATTAATTTACCCTGTGTCGGTTTATCACATGTTTATTACATGATGGGTATGAATACTTTGTCACAGCACTCTGAAAATTTAGATTTAACCATAGATTTTCACCTTAAAAACCCGAATTAAACCTGAAAGAGCGCACACAGCCATTATGTGAGAGAGATTTCTGCCTGTTTCAAATGAGGTGTTATCTGGCCTCAGCTGGTCATTATGTCGCCTAATAATTTGTGCCCATTCAAAGCACAAGTCCTGAAAATAAAATGAATCATTTTAAACTTTGAGTGGCTGAACTACAAGCAGGAGGAATATTGGAAATTAAAGGGACAGGCAGACATCTTTCTACCAGACTGCAGAATATTAAAGATCCTGTCGTGATTAAACAAAGAATGCTAAACTCTAAGCAGAAAATGGTGGAAAAAAATGATCTAAAAAAATCCACATTTTATCCTTTTGATATATAACAAAATCCTTCCAGCTTGACAGAGACTTTACACCATGAGAACTGCATGTTTATCAAAGTGTTTACAAAAACTCTCTCATTAGATTTTAAACTGCTAATTACCTTAACCTTGTCACTGAAAGATGCAAAGAAATAACTGCATGTAAAAATATTCAAATTTAAAATAACCACTTAAAAACCTGTCCTTTGTAGTTAATTTCTTAATAAGGTAAGTATGAAAGGTTTGTAGTCAAGGTCAATTTTTAACAATATATTTATTTATGCATGTCATTTTTCTGTGACCTCCCCAATAACAAAAGAAATTCTCGCTAAATTTCAGTGCAGAAATGATCTTGAAAAGATTTTACAGCACAGCTAAACTGAAAACCCCAAACCCCTCTAAAAAAGCCCCAACTCACCCGGTAGCTCAGTACTCTGAAAACTACTCAATGCTATTTTCTTTTTTATGACAATACAAAGAGATTTTCTCTCCAAAGGGCAGATAATTATTTTTTTCTTACCTTGCTTTACCTACTACAAACTTTTAAGTGATTATGATTTGCAGTAGGATTGTTCCAGTCATTTTATTGTGTGACAGGTGGTAATTTTCCATGCATGATTTAGTGAAAGTGGAAGAAAGAAAGATTACTGTATCTGAATGTTGCTGACCTTCAAAGTATCATGCAATATTTTTTCAGCCTTAATCTGGCACAGCTTACTGAGGCCATATGTCTTAACTGCCAGTCAAGCATAATTTTATTTAATTTATTGATTAAAACTGAAAATTGCACATCAGCAGCCACTAAATTGCCCAAATGTTCAAACATTTATTAACATTGAGCTCAGCAGAAGTCATAACTCAGTCTCTGATGAGATAGCATTACCTGCAAGGGTGCCACATGAGAGCTCAAGAGATCCAAAGGCAAAGTATAATCTAGTCTTAACCTGATAAAGAGATATCCATTAGTATAAATATGCCATCAGATTCACTTTTTCCCCAAACTTTGCATGTTTTCAACTCTTTAAGGGTAACCAATTTTAAGGTGTACATTTTTTCTGGCCTTTATGATATTTACAGTCAATGTTGCATCTTTTGCTGAGTGTTTCCTCTCAGTCCAGATACTAGCCAGCCTTGCCTTCCATTTTTAGACAGGTTAATCCTAGTGAACAGTACTGCAGCTGTAGTTGGGGGGGGGAGGATTCTTTTGATATGTGCATACAGGATATATGAAATTGCTAACTCCTTTGTTTATCATGTGACTCAAACGGTATTAAAAAGAAAACATGGAAGGAATAAAAGCACTGTTGATGTACCGACTTGTGATTTTGGTTTTTATCTAAAACAAATCATGAAAAATAACTACGTATCAGGTCTTAAATGTAACTCTTATGAGCTATTTTTCTTGTTATCATTATATGTTGTTTTATGTTTTACATTATAATATACATATTATCAGTATATTTGTCCAAATTGGAAAAACTGAGGGTCACAATGCATTAAATATTATTACATAAGTGTGTGTGTGTCTGTGTGCATTGGTGTTTATGAACAAAACACACATTTACACCCCTGGTTTCAAGCTGCCTTGAATGTTCTATTTCTACTAAATCTAACTGTAATACATGTTTTGTTTTGGGTTTTTTTTCTGACTGCATTCTTAGCTCTAAAGTCTGGTTAAAAAGAGGCCTTGCATCAGTTCAAGGTAATAAACAGAAGCATGATGAATAGCCTAAGGTCTTGGGGTTAGATAAAAATTAAACCTTGATATGATGAAAACATGTTAAAAAGAGAATAATTGCAATGCTTTTACATCATGAGTTAACTTAAGGGTAAAATATGCTTGAATTAAAACTGTTGCTTTTTATTGTGAGAAGAGAAATCTAACTGGGGATGGTGCATACTATACAAAGGCAAGTTTATTTAAGGGACTTAAATAGCCCAATTTTTGCTAGAGTTTTGTAGACAGACAAAACAAACAGCAATGAGTCATACTTTATGTATGCTTGTAATCATTTGTTGTGACATTGTTTGGAAACATTTATATTTAAAAACATTTTTTCTTCCTAATCATAAAGAGCTATCAACAGCAATTATTTTTGATTTGGCAATCAAGACTATTCACTAGGAAACAGTCGGACTAACCACAAGTTACTTTATATTTCCAGCAAGGAGAATTCAGAATTAGAACAAAATTACTGGGGATAGAGTTTCACATTTCATGCATACAACAGTCTCCTCTACCATTTTTATCCCCGCTTCATTTGTGCATCGCCTCGTTAAAAAAAGGAGACTAAATTGGAGATTTGAAGTTGGTGCTTTTGGGCAGAGAACCGCACTTTTTACCCTGACTCTAATTCTATCAGATCAGCACCAACTGTAATTTCCATTAAGTATTAAAACTGAGGTGCCTTGTCTGCTCTCACATGAGACATTGACTTGCACCCTCTAGGAAAGAATAGCGACGACTAATAGGCACAAGCAGAAAAAGCAAAATAAGTGTGAAAAAGAGGATGAAACAGTGAGCAGGAGAGAAGCAGGATGAAGGGTAACGCAAATAAGAAAATGGAAAAAAGACACTACTTTAGGAGGCAATGCAAATTTGAGCCAATATGTAACATTTTTACTGCTACAGGGCTTTTCTACATAACCACAAACATCAGTTTGTCTCATTTGCATGTTATTTGATAGACCAACACAAAGGGCAAACTATTGTGAACTGGAAGGAAAATGATACATGATTTACAATGTATTTGACATAAAGAAATCTAACAAGTCGCTGTTCACAGCTACCCTGAGTCAATGCTTTGTAGAATCACATATAGCTGCAGTTTAGTTAAATCGGAAAACAATTTTCCAATTCTGAATTGATTCTCATAAAAATTCTTAATGATAAATAAAAAAAATGCTTTTCCCACTGTTCTTATGGCCAACTTTAACAATCTTTACTTTATTAGTTTGCTGTACTGTTGCAATATGTTGCGTAATTACACAGTCATCTAATTCCAGCAATCCAATATGAGATCAGAAAAATGGTATTGGATCAAAAAGAAACCTTTTCAAATCTTAAAAATTTAAATCATATCAATTAATCATTTTTAATTAATGAAATTTAGATGGATATCCAGACATATTCTTTAACCGCTTTGAAAATATTTTTGTGAAATAGCGTAACCTCAGTAAGATTGGATGGAAAAACATCAGTTAAAAGCAATTTTGCAACTTATTCTTCATTAGGTTTCGATGTGAATTGACTTGTCAGGGCCAAATGAAAAACCTTCGGATATAAACTGTAGCTTTGGTTGCATGTTTAGCTTTTTCTCCTACTAGAAGGGGAACCTTTTCCCAAGTCTCTGTCCGTTTTCAACCTCTAACAGGATTTCTCATGGAATTGTCCTGTGTAATCAATTCTGAGCAGCGTCCTTGTCCTTGGTAAAGTAAAGCATCCCCAAAGGAAGATCCTGCATTAACATGTTTATAATTGGATGTTTGGAGTTGTTTTTTTTCTGTTTAGTTTTCCATTGCACATAGAGATTAGTATTATGAAACTTTGATCTCATCAGAACAGAGCCCATCTTGCTCATGTTTAACATCTTTTCAGTGGATTCTGCAGCTCCAGCTGTGGATCCATTCAGCTTCTTATCACCTTGCAAAAGTCATTTTGGTTTGCAGTGTCAGATGCTGGACTGGACAGAGCTCTGCAAAATGTTAAGATCGTGGGATAAAGTTTTCTAACTTGAAGTAGTTTAATGCCTGAGCTGCCTGATCTGTTCCTCGATCCTCCTGATGCTGTTTGTTCCCTTATGTTATCAAACAAAAATTTAAGGTGCTTCATAGAGCAACTACAAGAGCTGCCTTTCGATTGGGCCATTAAAACATTAGGAGTTTAAGTTTGCAATCCTGAATAGTAGTTTTATTATTCATTTCTGACAATCACTTTATCACTTTAATTATTATTTTTATTCATCATTTTATTATATCTAATTCTTAGCTTTATTCGTTTTAATGTTTTTTTTTTTTACTACCACTGTAATGTCTTGAGATGATGAGAAACCTTCAATCTTTTCTTAAACTTTTTGCCAGATTTCACGTTAACATAAAAGAGTGAAGTAGTTAATATATTAAATAAAATTAGGAAACCTTAACAATGTCTACATGGGACACAAAAAGTTAAATTATAATTTTCTCCCTAGGAACCAAAAGACCACCCACCAGGAATATGGCGAGAGGCTCCCATAAGATGAGGTTAGGGGAAAGCCTACAGGTGCACAGTTAGCTTCTGACTAGTTATCTGAAGTCGACAATAGTAAAAAACGCAACTCTTTCACGCCTGCCTATTGGCTACTAATGACTAAGTAATTACTTGCGGATAATGCGAAGGAAGCAGAGCCTCCTCCCCAGGGACAAACATTTAAAAATGGCTTGAGCTTAAGAGCAGCATTTAGCGTTTACATTAACAATTAAATGATTATATAAATAAACTTACCTTGCCTTACCTGCATGGTTATTCGTTTTAATATTAATTTTTTATAACAATTTATCTCCTTTAATTATTCATGTTTATTGTATTTAATGCTAATTTGTATATATTTTTTTATCCTATATGCCACTGCAAAGAATTTTTCTCCATGTTTTCCTATTATGTTTTTTTTTTTCATTTACAGCTATTTGAATTGTCTTTCTACTAAAATGTATTATATGAAGTAACCCACCTTGCCTTAAAGTTTTAGTAATATTAGTTAATCCAGGTTACACTTCTCACAATCACTGTGCACTACTTTGTTGTCCATCACATAAAATTCAAGTGAACTACATTACAGTTTGTAAAACGTGACCAAACAGGACGATGTTTTTAGCATGAATAGTGTTGCAGCACATTAATTGGCTTCTGATACCCATCTGCCACCTCTACAACAAACGTGGGCCTTTTCAGCCACTGCATAGAAAAGAAAACTGAGCAGCATGTTGTTTAAGTTAGCTAACAGTTGGGAGTTGTGTTTTTATGAGAAGGGGGACGGTCAACATCAGCACAGGAGGGGAGCTAACTAAATGCTGCCCCTCATTGCTCCGTGTCTCTGTTTCTCCTCCTTTTGCCAGCCCTCATCAGCATGCAAATGAGACAGGACAATAAAGGTGAACTTGGACTAGAACAGCAGTCTGACATTTAGTTGCCATTTTGCGCAGAGAGTAGGAAAAAGACTTACCTGTCTGTGGGGAATAGCACTAACAATCGTCACCCTGCTATTCAGGAAAATGATAAAACTGAAATCTGAATGGGGTGGAGAGATTATGGTGCCACTGAATCTGAAGAAGCGCAGTATCTCCTTCTTCTTAGATACTCTATTGTATTCAGTATCCAACTCTCAGTATTTTGCAGCATATTCTTTTATTAGTTTGTCTTTCAGTTTGCTTCCCCTTCTTTTAACTGCCTCTAGAAAACAAAAAAAGATGCACTTACTGTACCATCCAAAATCTATCTGCAGCTCTCAGTCTCTAATATTGTGAATTGTGCTATGAGGTGACGAGGTGCTACACACCGGAGGCATTACTGTAGGTGTTTATCTCAGTGAGCCAAACACAAAAGAAGCAGAAAAGGGACGGAGCCAAACACAGAGCGAGAGCCGTTTCACGGTCAGCTCAATACAAACTGAGCCTTAGAGGTATTTATGTGAATCTTTTGTCACAAAGTTACTGTCATCCACAGACTGCTATTGAATTATTGGTTATTACAAGCTCCTTTTCTCCCATTAGCTCAACTCCTCTCCTTTCAAAAGAAGAACCACTACATTATTACCTTTTCACTTCTTTTCTTTCAATTTATTTTTTCTTCATGCCCTACAATGTTCTGTTGTTCATTGATTTTAAGCTTAGCTGCAGTAGTTATATTTTGAAATATGATTGTAAATTACAACTTGGAGTTTTAATCTACACTTTGACTTTTCATTTTATACTTTCTTTATTGGCCTCGTTTCATGTTTTTTTTAACTGTACATATAGTAATATGCATAGTGTAAAAAAATGAGGTAAGAAAACCGATGGTAATTAAAACCTTAAAACAATTTTCTCTCAAATTAGAAATAGAAATAAGGCACGCTATGCAGAACGAATGCATACATTCTACTTCATGACATTTCAATCTGTACTTGGGAGAAAATGAGCAGGAAATGAGGGAACTTATTCATGGGCTGAGTTGTATCAATCCACACACTGAAGCTGCTCTGGAGCTCTGGAGACTTCTTTGCAAGCTTACTCAGAACTTTTTTCCTTTTTTTTTCTTCTAAAGTGAAGATTTAGCAGTGCTATCAATTCCAGGGCAGTAATCACCTGGGATGCTCACTGCCTCCATTTCTTCTGCTGAACTGTTCATAGGAGTGACATCACAAATTACATGGTAAAAATCTATCCAGGCTCCTTGCTTTATGAGGTGGAACCAACTATTCTCTAAAAACAGAACAAAGGCCAATAATATCTGATTTCCAAGTTGAAATTGTTATGCCACTGAATTATCAGGCCTTTGTTTCTCTTGGGAATGTTTTACTACTCACCACAGAGAGTATGTAAAAGGTTATATGTATCTACAGAGATGTGAACTAAAGAAGATTTACCTGGAAGGGAAAGATATGTTAAAATTACCTGCAACAACACAAGACTGTTGGCATACAGATATGAATCCAAAGTGCCGGGAGTGTTAAAGCAGCAGCATTTGATCTACAAACTAAAGTGAGGCTTCATTTTCCCATCGAAGACATAGTTTCCAATACTTTTCATTCTTTGGACCTAACTGGTGTTATTATCAAAGCCAAAATATTATGTCTCATTTTGTATAACTATGTTTCTTAAGTGTCACTTTCAAACTTTCACCTTTAACATTTAGTTGAAGTATTTGTTCTTTAGCAGGAACTTGTCAGCATTCACTTAGAATGTTTAATATTTGCCTTCTTTACAAAACTTTTCTGGATTTGTCTGAGGACAACTCTTGTCCACAGCCCTCTTTAAGTGAACTATTCATGATTTCACCCACAATTTGACTATGTCTTGATATGTCTTGATATTTTATTTGGGGATGATAGGAAACTTCCGAGTTTAGTCCATGTTTAGTGATGGGCCTGTGGGCCCATGGTCTCTCCAAGCATTCACTATGCTCTGGTGATTTTGAAATGCTATATATATATATATATATATATATATATATATATATATATATGTCTGAATGCTCCTCCTAACTGATAACACAAACATTTTGTCAGAAAACTGTGAATTTAGCTCAAGGAGGTCAATTTATACATGGCAGGAAGTCTAACAAGAAAAGTTGAAATCTAATTAGGTGAATTAGATTGAACACAAGGTGTTAACTCAGGAGGAGTGACTGCTGAAACTGAATTCAAATGGTGCTTCAGAAATTAGGCTAAGTGTGCACACACTTATGTAATCATATTACAGTAGTTTTTGATTTTATTTTTCTATAACAAATATGTTTGTTTTCAATTAGATTTGGGCTGGCTTTGTGTTATATAATTTATGCAGAAAGCTTTTAATTTGTTTTTTGTTTTTTTGTATCTTTTTCTATCTCAGAAATGTGGGGTTTGTATTCATTTCAGAGGCACTGTATAAAGTTACATAAAGCAGTAAATGGGCCAAGAGCAAAAAGAAACTTTAAAAGACCCTCAAAAAGGATTAATAACTGTCACTTGACATTGTGTTAAGATATTGTAAGGCTCTTGATTTCCTTTGAAGCAAAGTATAAAGACATAATGGATGGTTTAAAAGTTTTGCACCAAAGTGTATCTTTCTTATAATTATCTAAGTTAACTTTCAAGGACCTGTCTTGTTAACACCCTACCCTTCCTACCAGTTCTTTTTCTTCTTGTTTCAACAATCTCTTTTACTTTTTCCACCAAACTCTAGCTCTGAAGGACGACCGTTTCCAGATGGTGCTCTTCACGCCACAGCTAGTGCGCATCACCCTGACTAACGTCAGCGTGTCGGATGAGGGAGGCTACTTCTGCCAGCTGTACACGGATTCCACACACCACCAGGTGGCGACGCTCTCCGTATCCGTACCCCCAGAAATCCCCATAGTGGAGGTGAAGCAGCAGGCTGTGGAGGGGGGCGAGGCTGAGCTCACCTGCGTGTCGCTGCGCAGCAAGCCGGCTGCCACTCTACGCTGGATGCGCAATGGCCGGGAGATACCAGGTACAAGGAAGCATCTCAGAGTGATGGATGGGTAGATGATTAGGGGGGATGAATATGAAAGTTAATGAGCTGGCATAAGACAGGTAGAATGGTGGGGTTACACCACAGATTGAGTGCAAAATAAAGCAGGAATAAATGGAGGAGTGATTGATGGGTTGACAGGATGAAAGGCAGATGACTCAGGAAAAGAGAGTAGATAAAGACAGATGGATAAATGAAAGAAACATTAGGATTTGAGCTGTGGAACTGCCAAACTAACAAACTAACATTTCCTTCATTTAAATTGTTAAAACCTGAACACTTCTTTACAATGAAACAGCAGTAATTTTGCCATCCGGTTGTTTAAAGAAGCAATAATCAGTTCATTAAAGAACCAGACTTCTCTGTGTGTCACTAAGAATTTACAGAGACAATAGATTCCCAACATTTGCAAAGATTTTCTCACTTTTTTTCATTTCTAGAGTAAATTCACACTTTACATCAAGAACAATTTACAGTTTGGCAAAGTAATTCTCAATAAATGAGACATTTAATCTCAAAGGAAAGTATTTAACAAAATGTATTCGTTTGTGTCCATGTGCATTCTGTATGCACAAACAAACAATGAAGCTGTTCAAAATCATACTGAAAGTTTATGTGTGATCTCCTGATGATCTTAGAGGAAGCTGATGCACCACCACCTGGCAAAACATTGTTGCTGTGTCTTTCCACGTGTTAGCTGTGGCTTTTGTGTATCCACCAGTCTTTTTGCCTTTAATAAAGCTTTCAGAAAGTAAAATGTATCTCAGTTGGCTTTAGATCAAGGGATTGACTCTGGCCACTGCAGGATATTCCTCCCTTTTAAGGCCAAATTCTCCTGGTTTGAATTTGCAATACGTTTTGGGTCATTGGCTATCTGTTCTGTGAAGCTTCTTCCAATCAAGTTTTTTTGAATGTGACTGGGTCTGAGCTGATAGGATATTCACTCAATATATGGTACATTTTAAAATTCATACAGCTGAGTCTCTTCTTCTTATCCTATCATCAGTAAACACTAAGCTATCACACTGTCTTCATTTTGAATTTTGATCATATATATTTCAAGCCTTATGTCATTTTGGTTACAGTTAATCTTTGTTTTCTCTGGTCTGGAAAGAAATAAAAGAAGCTATTATAGCAATTCTTTTTTTCTCATTGCTGTTAAGATTGCTAAAGTTTTCTTAACCCAAAAAAATTTCCCAGGCTTTGTCACATGGTATCCTTGTGTAAAAAATAATTTTATTGAGATTTTCTGTGACCAACACAAAAAAAAACATGCACAGGTTTTGCAGAAAATAAAGGTTACAAGATGGTTGTTACCAGTTTTTACAAATAAGAATCTAAAGGTGTGGCATACATAACTTTTAGTGGGAGTTAATGCCTAGTCGTACGGAGCTGCAATTAGAGCAGATAGTCTTTTATGTTATTTCTACTGCAGCTGAGTACACATGCATTGGTGTCTAACTCTAAACCTCCAGGGCTGATGTTCTGCAACCTTTAGATGTGGATGTTGCCAAACATACCTTAATCAAATGGCTAAACTAGACTCTTAAAAACCAACAAGTCTTAAAAACCAACAAGAGGCCTGCTGACAGGGAACAAAACAGAAGAAGAGACATCGCCATTCCATACGTTCCTGGAGTCTCTGACAAACTAAGGAGGATCTTTAACCAGCACAAGATCCCTGTGCATTTCAAACCTGGGAATAACCTTAGACAAAAACTAGTCCACCCCAAGGATAACACACCCAGAAACAAGACTGACAATGTGGTTTATAATATTCAGTGTATAAGAGTACACAGACCTGTACATTGGAGAGACCAAGCAACCTCTGCACAGGCGCATGGCTCAACACAGGAGGACTAACTCCTCAGGACAGGACTC
>JAUZNJ010103088.1:0-47288 GCA_034780135.1 Jordanella pulchra | reverse complement strand
TGAAGCTGAAGCTATCCTGCTGCCACCAACAAAAATATAACATTCATCACAGATCCGATTTTCAGTTAATCATTGAAATTCAAAAGAACAACAATGAAAGCAACATTTAGAGTCCTTCTCTATGGAGAGATTTGGAAAAGGAATTGAATTGTAAATAATAAAGAAGGTTTAACCATTTTAATAATATTGTGAGCAACAGCATCATTCTCTCTGGCTCCACAAAAAAGAGAAGTTATTCTCACCACTTCATGTGCTGCCTTCACCATTTTCACACACACATGATTTTAATGACATCAAACCACACTCTTTACCATGTGGACCACTTAATGGTGCAGTCAAATCTGAGATGCAGATCTGTCTTCTCCCCCAAAACGATCAAGACGTTTCAAAACATACCAATCATGTGATTTCTCTCAGATCTTACAAAACAGTTTGCATTATTTCTTTAAATCTTTCTAATGGACTCCAGACTTTATTGTTGCTATACTTTAGCTTTCCAACCACAAAAGAGAAAATGGAAAATTATTACATTCACTTTGAATAATGTCTCCATGCATATAAAACAGACATGAAGCCAATCTATGTTATGTTTTTACATTCTTTCCAGACTGGTAAGCAATAAAAACCAAGGAGGGAAAAATCTGAGGATATAAAGCACTAAAGAAGCAAAAACAGAAATAAAGTGTGTGAGTATATACATCTCAAAAGGTAATTTCATTAACAGTTTTTCATACTGCAGTATTTACAAAGGGCAAAACCATCAGTGGATGAATAATGGCTCGTCAACTTACATAACTTTAAAACATAGGAAAGGAATTTAGCATTTTAAAGCCTTTTTAGAAAAACGGAATTAAATCAGCTGATTTGAAATATATATTTATTACTCTGTATCTAAACTAAAAAAAAAAACAAACTTAAAATGAAAATATAAAAATCTTATCTAATCTCCTATCTACACTTGGAACAACTTTTTTTAAAATCAACTATCAAAAAAGACTAAACATAAACTTAAAAGTAAAACTGGATTCTTAACCTGCTGTATACCCGAACCAAAACTAAACTGTCCAACAAATAAAACCTCTAAACTTTAAACTACAATTCTAAACTAAACTTCACCAAAGAAAACTGAATACAAGAAGAAATAAAACAGAAATATAAATTAATAATAAAAAAAACTAAACTAGACTGTAATCTTGGATGACCTTTTAATACCTAAACTAGAACATAAGATTAACTAAAATCAACAAAAAAATGTAAAACTATTAAAATAAGTATCAACCAAACAACAATCTAACCAAACTGAACTGAAACTCTGGATTTAACAATACATTATTTAAATGATTCAACAACATAAACCATATTGTATAATAATAGATGAACCAAGCTAAACTATGGTAAACTAGCACTAAATATGAACAAAGTACTTTAAACCAAAACTAAACCAAACTCAGCTGAACTATACTCTGAAAATACTGTAGTTTGTAAAATCTAAAACAATATAAAAAAAAACCAAACTGAACTAAAGCTCTAATTCAACTAAACTAAACTTAAAATATATGCTAAAGTGACTAAACTAAACTAAATTATAAAACTGAGCAGAACCACACAGTTAACTTGGCTGTACTTTAAAGGATAACTAAAAACCTAAATCTGATGCATAACCCCATGTAGACAAAACAGACAGACAGCTAGCTGATAGCAGCGATAAGATGTTCATAACAGAGGGCAGCAAGAATGAACTGTATCAGTCAGTCACATTTGGTTCATTCAACCCACTAGGACTGTAAAGGACCACCCAGAGTATTTTCAGGAACACATCCCTAAACCAGGCGCTCTCATGGTACTACTGCCATGTAAAACCATTACAAGCCAAAATCAATCTAAGGATCAAATGTTTTCTTCAAATCATCCAACATTCACTGTACTGTTAAAATAAAAAGTTTTAAGAACATAGTTTAATGTTATTTAGGTGTAGTTTTCTTATGCATCCCTAACAGTGAGATTTTAGTTCCACAAAGGACGATATTGAACTGATCATATATTATTTTTTTCCAAAAATAATCAGTAGTTAACCTGTTAGGAAGGCAGCAGGTAAAGCCATGAGTAATTCTTGATATTATTTCACATCTAGCCTTATAAACCAGAGTTTCCAGTTTATTATTGACATGATTATCATAATTACCAACATATTTTAAATAACTCTTTTTTTCTTTAAAGTGATCCCCAAACAGTCTAAACATTTACTTGGAAAGAAGACATGTTTGTCACATGGTTTATGAAACAAAATATGTTGAAATCCTCTTTAAACAGACAGGAAATATGAATAAAATAACAGTTCAGCCATAACTGCCGGTGCTATTAATAAGCAGCAGCTGTCGGATATGACCAGTTCTGTAATCAAGATATTGTAACTGTAAGCATTAGTTCCCTCCTGGACTATGGGCTTTACCTGCAGCATGCAATTAGTTCTGTGGTCTTTTCTATGTATTCTGGCCTCCATGCAGATCATAAAGCAAGAAAAGTCAGTTCACAATCCATCTATTTGTTCAAAACCTGCATCTTTTCCAAGAACTTTGTTTTTTTTCAGCTTGGAGTGTGTCTCCACCTCTACATGGTTCAACTCAGATTTTTCTAACACAAGAAATGAGGAGGAACATCCTGGTGATGGATGGATGATGATGATCTTCAGGCCACACACAGGTTAGAATACATTGTATAGAATGAAACAACGCTGTGTGCTGCAATGAATAAGCATCAGCTTGGTCTGCTCAGGATCTGTACTCTCAGGACTTTAAATCTCAGAAAGAGATGGCGTCATAATTGATTTTTATTTTTGACATCTGTGCTTTTATCCCTAAGACTTGTCAGCATGTCTCCTATTAAAATACTGATGGAACAGATTAGATTGAGGTCTGTGTCTTGTTTTTTTAGATGAGTTAAGAGCTTGAACTAACACACATTTAAAGCAGCCTGCTTCATTTGCAGCCTGTCAGTCCTTTCTTTTATACTCCTAAAAACCCCTGTATGAACCAAGATTAGAAGATATTTCTGTCCGCTTGTTGAGTTGGATGTCACATTAGGATCCCTAGCCTACAGTAAAACGGTAAGGCATCCTACAGAATCCAAGCATGATTTCATATGTGCAGAAACATGATCGAGGTAGAAGCAGAAAGAGGAGTTAGACTAATAGAAAAATGTGTACATTTTTCACCCCCCTCTGTCTTCTCAGAATGGAAAACCATAAAAACACCATCAAAACAGCACAGAAAACACAAGAATCCCACCACATAGGAGAGAAAAACATTTATCAAGGCAGTTATTATCAATTTAGAGAGCACAAAGAAATGTTTCTAATATAGCGAAGGAGCAAACTGTCACTATGGAGCTTTTCCTCGTCAAAGCAGAGGCCATAACTCCTCTGGGGAACATGTCATGTCAGCTCCTTCAGCAGAGCTTAACTTTAGATAGTTAATATTCAGGATTTATTATTTCAATTCATTTCTACAATAAACTTCCAGAATAATAACTTCAAATCACTACAGTTCAACAATCCAGACCTGCCCGTTAAATCCTCCCTCAGCTGACATTTCATTAAATGTGGCCTCGGGGCAAAAACTCAGGGACTGTTGCTGAAGCTCTCTGTAGAGCATTTGGGACTGAAATTGATTTGTTTCCATTCTTTTTTTCTCCTCAGGGCAGCTCAAGTGCAGGTGTGTAGAGCTGACACTTGAGTTTTGAAAAGATCCTCAAAAGAAAATAAAGTTGAAAACCGACTCAAGATTGTTTAACATAATTGATTTAATAGATAAGAATATTACGAAAGTTTAAAAGGGATAGATCAGCAACATTAGAGAATGAAAACACTAAAGCATTTTTTTTTAACTCACCTGCTTAAAAACTATAGCAATTATTTTAACAAGACTCCTTTTCCAAAACAATGAAACAAACATCCTTGTTATTAAATTTGAATCATTGTCATCTTCTTGCCAGACAGGATTTAGGCTGCTAAGAAAACCACATGTATCTGTGAGTAAAAGATTTGGCTTTTAGACACGCTTCTTCATGACCATGTATCATATCAATCATCCTTTTTCAAAAAATGCGTTTCCATTTAAGTCATTGCAAATTTTACATTAATAGTCTGATTTGATTTGGTTTAAAACAAACTGAAAGTGTAATTTAAACGATTTATTTTGGAAGCAGCTGATAGATTTAGAGCAGGCCCCAGAGGGCATACAGGGCAGGATCATAACTACAGGCAGCTGTCGGAGCGTCTGCCTGTCAGTCAAGGCGGTAAGCGACTGCCAGCAAACGCAGATGATCCTCCACAAATTTGTCAGACATCATTACTTAACCTTGACAGGGTGAGCATAACGTTAAACTTTTATACTGTGTTTTTCCCTCACAAAGTCTTCCAGAAGTAAAAGTATCCATAAAGCGCTGATCTTTTTACCCTTTGCTTCATTACAACCAACACTTTAATGCATGTTTTCTTGTAGTCAAACAGAAGATGCACAGCAAGGATTCTCGTCTGAGCGACCTGCAGGAATTCATGCAGTCACATCAAAGGCAAATGTGGAGCAAGTAATTTACATTATCCCTTTTTTTTGTTTAACTGCACTTTTTTTTCAGACAGTAGGCTGACGGGACAGTGGTTGACAGGGGGTATGAGAGAGGGGGAGACACATGCGGGAATTTACATCATCCTGATGCAAACCCATATTCAAGACCGATTGAAGGACGTGTTTCAAGTGATGAAAGTGATGGAAATTCGGTGAATAAAGAGAAGCAAAATGGCAATAGTCGTAGAGTGGCACCTAACTTCAAGGAGGCATGACTGATGTGTAAGGATAGCAAAGTGAAACTTCCCTGGAGTTCAACAATATTTTCTTTTCTTTCAATTCCTATGATGTTAAGCAATAAGGGACGGGATGTGGTTGTAGGGTTGTTACGTCCACAAAGGGCACAACATATTAGAGGACATGAAGTCAAAATGAGGATTTAAAATGTAATTTTTATTTTCAAAACTGTCTAGATCTTTTTCTTTTGGTTTCACTTCTTTTGATTTACTGTGGGTGGAAAAAAGAATTAAATCCCCAGTTCCACACGTCCCCCCAAAAAAGAAGAAAACAAAAAATCCAAAATACGTATAAACAGAAAGTTGGACCTAGTGAGCCAATCCAAAAGAACAAAAGGGTACAGCAGGCGGCCAAGCCTCTACAGGGCCGTCAAAGCGCCTGCTACTACCTGACTGCAGGAAAAAAAAGAAAAGAAACTACTTCAAAGGAAAAAATGAAAACAGGACAACCCATCCCACCAGGTCAAAATCACAATGAAAAAAAACAGAAAACAAACTAACAGCTAACAAAAATTACAATGTGGCAGGCTGGAGACGTGTGCACCACGTCAGAACGCATCTTCGGTTGATTTCCTGGAGTGGGCGTCCCCTTTATGTGGCGCAGCCCAGCCTATTTATAGGCTGTCCAACAGTGCCACAAATGAACGGGACCAAATTACAAAAAGCATTATCCAAACTTCAAAATATATTAAACAATATTCTTCAACTAAAGTCAGTGCAAAACAATCCAGAAAGAAAAAAATAAGCAAAAATAAATACAAAAGCACATAACAAGGGTGAAGGAGCACAGGAGAGGAACCAGCTAACAGATGGAGCGAGCTGGGGTGGAATTATATTTACGCAAACTGTTTGCGAGAGAGCGGCGAAATGTCAAGAGACCAAT
Source organism: Jordanella pulchra (assembly GCA_034780135.1). Classification (NCBI taxonomy): domain Eukaryota; kingdom Metazoa; phylum Chordata; class Actinopteri; order Cyprinodontiformes; family Cyprinodontidae; genus Jordanella; species Jordanella pulchra. Next base: position 41,547 of record JAUZNJ010103088.1, on the reverse strand, counting down.
GGCAGACAAACCATACAAAGAATTTGCTGTGTCCACATTGATGAAAGCCTCTTTAGAAGTTTTTTTACACACTTGTCTGGACAAAACCTAAAGAAAACTGAGCTGACTGAGCAGATAGAGGTGTGTTGCTATGTGGGATGACATGAAAATTGAAGGTGTTTTGCAGAGGTAGCACTGCTGCATCTTGCTGCTCCAGTCCCTTTGTTTCTTTTCTTAATGTTTGCTAAAATGATAAAAGCTGTGAAAGTATACAGTCTGTCTGCACAACACTAGTTTGTGCCACAATTCTAAGCTGAAACTAAATATCAACGGTATAAGCAGAGAGGTGCAGCTTTGGCAGCATATGAGAGAGAGATACTGACTGGTTCTTCAACAGAAGACAAACAAAAAAAAATGATGTTTTGTGGATTCCAGAGAAAAAATAAATCACAACCCTTCCAGACATCATGCTGCATTTGAAGAGTAGGTTCCGTCTTCTTGTAATCTCATTTTCCATGTATGTTTGTATTGATTTTTACCACTAAAGTCAATTAAATTTGTTTTTTTTTTTACTTTTTTTTAAACATTTTTATCTGACATACTTCTCCAAACTTATCTAAATTTAAAGTATTTGTCTATTTAGTTCAAGCCTGCTTTTTTTATTTGCATTTTAGTAAGATAACTTTAAAAGTCATCCCCAGTCTTTCATACACATAGGAGCTTTACCAAAAAAAGGGAAACCAGATCTAAAGAAGATTTTGTATTGCAGACATACAGGCTCTTTTATTTGACTTCTAAAGCTTTTCTTATTGTTTTCCCAATAAAACAACGACAACAGAAAGTAAACACCATTGTCCAGAGGTGTGCAGTAACTAAGTAAATTACTTACTCACACAACATTTGTTAGAGGATTTTTACTGAGTACTATTTTAATCAAGGTTTTATTTCATCCTATTAGACAAATAAAAAATGTACTCTTACTTTATTACTTTATAACTGAGTCCCTGTTCCTTGCTACAAATTAAAACGTGACCAGGATTTATCATTAAGTTTTATTTATTTGTAATCAGCATGTAAACAAAGGAGGAAAATCTATGCTGTTAGTCCTGGTCCACCCTCCTTACTGGTCGGTGGCAATAATACGCCACTTTGTTATTTACCAAGATTGTTTACTTTTATTTTTAGCATGCCTCTCTAAATCTTTAATTTATTTTACTCTAGAAGGATTGGTAGTTTTTTTTTACACAGCTACATCTTCATTCTAAATATTGTCCTAAAAGCTGAAAAACCCAAGTTAGCACTAAACCATTCTGCAGTTTTGGTGAAAATGTGAAGTGAAATTTCTTTTTTTTTGCTTATATGTTATTTTGACACTTTTCGAGTTTTTTTTTCTTTAAGTTTCTTTTAAGTTTAAGTTATATTTTCACCTGTTTTGGATGTGATCAACCATCAAATGTCTGTTATTAGTGGCCATCAGTCTGTGCTTCACACTTTGCCTCCTCTGCCTTCTAAAAGGTTTCTTATGGCTGATAAAACGGCAAGTTTTATTTACGATTGATCTACTTTATACCTTTTATCTGCTTTATTTACAGTGTACCTACTTTTTTACAAACTGCGTTTTAAAGCTCTATTTCAAATGAATCACACATCTTTAAGGCCTATGGATTTAATATGGTATTTAGAAAAAGTTCAGATATGAGATTTTTTTGTTGTTGTTTAATATGAGTGACATGCAGATTAAACTTTATATGACAGATGAAGAACTACTATAATTACTTCTAATTACTATAGGATTACTTCGTGATAACAACCTACTAAGCCTACTGGGAGATAGAAAGCCAACCTGACGCCGTTCTAAAGTAATGATAACTGCTAATAGTAGCCATTTCATGGGCTGCATTTTTAGTTTTCTCTGGCACAGTTGTGGATTTATGCCATTCTACACCATGCTTTGTGCTATTCTGATTTAATATGAACAGTACTCTTTAAAAACAATGTTTTCTAGGGGTAAAACTGGTCCTTAACAAATTCTAACTTTCTATGACCAACAAAAAAGCTTTGTGTCAAGCTTTTTTAAAAAATACTTAGCATGTTTACTTGCCCAACAATTTTCTGACTCAGCTACTTTTCTTATCATAACTTACTAATGTAATCGGTTTTTACGGTTTTATTTTTACTTAGTTACTTTCTTTTATACACCTCTGCCATTCCCCCCCCCTCCCCCAGCCCAAAATCCCACCTGTTCTTCAGCGTTTGACACAAGTTCCTCGGTTTGTGTGCGTATTTCCTGTGTATCACTTCATTAGTCATTAACCAGCATCCCCACAGACCAAACCCTGCCTCATTATCTCTGAAAACACGGTGCTGACATATGCCAGCACACTGCAATGTTACGCCAGTGACCTCAACAACTTCCCCTTTAGCTGCCTGATTACGTTTTACAGTGGCCTCCGTCAGCTTGAAGGGAACCTCCTCCTAAGCTTTTACAGGCTATAATTATCTAAGAGATCCTTTCAGTTTGTTTCACATCATTGTTTTAAATCGTTTTTACAGCAAAAGTACATATTGCACTCCCAAACCTTGCAACATGCACACATAAAGTTCACAGGAAACCTAAGTCCTGGGCCAGCCCTCCTAAACTCACAAGCCCTTCATCCTACTGTGACTCCAGGCAGAAACAGATGCGGGAGCGTGCTGTTGATGCTATCGATGGAGAATTCCCTAAATTCCCATTCCTATTGCCTCAATGGGAGTGTTTGATGTCCAGGTCACAAAGAGCAATCTGTTAGCGTCACGCCTAAATGCAAAAACCTGTTTCTAGAGGACTGGACTATTTTTGTGTTACTATGTTTATGTGAGTTTATGTATCTTATCAACAGCAAACACCTGCTCTTTAGTCTTTGCGTGTGCCAGGAATTTTCTCTATATATTCGCTGAAACAGGATAGTAGGAGGGCTTTGGTTTGAGTAGCCTTAAGGTAAACATGCTGTTTACGTTTCCTGCACAGTAAACATGGAACCTGTGGAGGTACCTGAGGGTGAAATCCCCCACCAGTGTCATTAAAGAAAAACCCCACTTGGTTCATAGCTGAGCCTCAAAGGCAGAGCTGGTCTGGTAAAACAATAAGTAGAACATGCTTTCACTTATCCCAGATTTTCACCCTTGAGCAAAGCTCATATTTTTCAGAAATTCTGCTGTAAATCTTTCTTTTTATCCTTTATTTTGGTAAATGTCACACTGAGCGGGCATCTCACGGTGAGGACGTCCAGCTATGGTGGCTGTTAATTCGTTCTTTGTTCCCTTCTTAAAAAAAATGAAAATTTATGTATACATTTATAAATTCAGTGTCATTAAGGCAGCTGTGCTGATGGAGAGTACTGCTAGTCATCCCACGTGTTTCTTTTAACCTTTCTTTTACACTTTTTTGAAATATTATGTTAGAAGAGCTTGATGGAAACAGCAAAATTCCAATCAACTTACTACATTTTGCCAAAATTTTTTTTCGCTCACTTGAGGAGGTTTGCACCATTTTGCAATAAAAAATAAATGTGCTAAATAGGAAATGAAAACACTTATTTTGCATAAGTTCTGATGTAGCAAATATTTACCTTACATGACTGATCAGCTTTTTTTCATCACCGCTGGCGTCCTGAATGCAGCATTAGAACCACAGTTCTCTCTGGATGTCTGCGGCTGGCATGAACCATTGTTAATATTAGCTGACAGGATAAAGAAAGAACAACTTGCCCTGTTGCAACACACTCATTAAAACCTTGGTCCATCACAGATCTGCTGAACATACTAGCTTACTAACAGTTCGTTCTTTTTCTACAGCCAGTAACAGCCAGGAGTAATGCCAACGTCACAACTTTACAGGGTTCGCTCAAAATTTGTACCTTATTTAGATGGAAACACTGTTATTAAGAGGGCACAAAACCCGAGTGAGTAACAGGTTGTTTTTCTCTTTAAACTACCTCACAAATTAAAAGAGAAATGAAGAACAACCATATCAGAAACTGTTGTCCTGATTAAAGTAGAGCAGGATGGTCTGACTGTTACACCTTTGCTAACCCATTTGACAGATCCAGTCCTAAACAGATGCCTGTCAGAGAGACAAAGCCTGTTTTCCATTTTGTTTATTTCCTCTTTAAGAAATCCCCAAGGTACATATTTTTTCATGGATGTAACTGGTTAGTGATTCAAGCCACCTCCAAAATAAAATTTATAAAGCCCTTTTTTGGTTGTGTTCTTATCCACTAGGAATATAGAAAGCAAACTTTGGTCATATGATCGTATTTCATAAGGGCTTCATCAACAACATCTGACTCTGTTTCTTGCACATGGAGCACTGTTATGTGTTGCTTTGTTTTTCTTGGCATTGCCCAGACTCAAAGCGGCTTCTCAGCAGCTGCCCTCACGTCCTAGTATCTAAATATTAATTTCTCCCATAGGATTTAGCTTCTTCCCATGCAGCCTGCATACAGTAGAAAGAATCTGTTACGGCTTTGCAGAGCCATTTTGACCTGCATATAAGGCCTCTGGGGGAAAAAAAGCCCATTACGCTGAACAACACATGGTGTCCTGTAGGTCTGTTCATTTTTTCTACCTGAAAGAAGGCAGGAGGGACACCTAAATGGGACTGAGACAGGAAACCAGTGTGAATCCCAATTTTCCTCCAAAATCCAAGATGTAATGTTATCAGCCATAAGGAAAGAAAAAAACAGGAGAAGCTCACAGTTTTTTCACACTGCCTTAAGGATTCAAACAAGCAGTAAAAGAATTCATAGCTTCAAAACAATACAAACATAGAACCCTGACAAAGAAAATCTACTGTCTGAGTGAAACCAGATGAAAACTATGTTTTATATATAGTTATGCAGCGCATTGTCAGGAGCCTGGTGCTCTGTGCAGTATGTTACTCACTAGATGGATTCCATGCTCTAATAAGTGTGTCGTTGTTTTGTTTATACAGCTGACATCTGTATCAGAATCAAGCGAGGATGACACAAAACCTTTATCATCCTTGCCCTCAACATGAGCACCAAAATAGTCATATGATACAGCCAATCTTTTACACTTCATGAAAAACATCTGGGGGTTTTATGCAGCTCTAGCATCAGTTTTTAATAGAGGGATGGGATGAAAAAAAAATTCTTTTTTTAACAGCATTTAATTGGGATTATTAAAAATATATTATGTTAGATACTTCCTGTCTCCCTCTAGTTGTGTTTGCATTATTATATTTTAAAGTAACACCAATTTGCTTTGTTAAGAATCACATGAGATGCGGTACAGTATCTGAAACCAAGTTTGACCAGATGAAGCATTCCAGGTTGACAGACAAAAAAGGATATGCTGCCACACAGATGATCCTGGGATTAAATAGAAGCTGCACAGCCTCGCATCTGGTTGCCATGCTTTTTGGAGAGTTGGTGCTCACAATTGTGGGTTTGGATTGAAGATGCTTGCAATCGCAAACGCTAGTTTTGCATATACCTGCTCTGCTTTCCAAGTTTATGAGTGAAACAGCATTAAAAACAAAAAAAGAAAGGGGAAACTTCAGCATAAGGTCATTGCAGAAGGGTAACTAAATAAAAAAAAAAATTTAAATCATTAGAATACCCAGGAAGTCTGCAATGTTGAACACAAATAAATAAAGGTCATGCGGGGATGTCTAACTGCTTGTGATGTCATGCTAAAAAAAGGCATGAAAACGGATCAGCGGAAGTTATTGGAGAAAAAACTGTATTTAAACACATAAAAGGACAGTTTTCAGTGATATGAAAAAGGCAACACCCTATATAATGCCCCTTTATTAAAACAGTTTTGGATTTCTTTGTCTAATCTCTGTTTTATCCCTGAAAAGAAATGTGACTTAATTACACATAAACAAAAAAAAATGAACCTTTTTTACCCGTTAAACAAAAGACATAAACAGAAATGCATTTCTAGTAGAGTTAGGGCATCTATAATCCCATCTGAGCCGACCAAATCCTGCAACAGCAAAGCGTTCACAAACCAAATAGGTAACAGGTTATGTTCCTGCAATTTTGTAGTAATTTTTTAGTTCATGCCAGAAACTTGGAGCTGAGATCTACACCATTTAATTTTAGGCTAATCCAGTCAAAGTATACCCTCTCAGAATCCTGGCCTGACTGTATTTGCATATTCTAAAATCTGTGCAGTGTATTTTACAGTGTTCTGCTCCATGTTCAACGGGTATCATACTTTTCCATGACTTCATCCGCTTGTTTTTCTTTATTTTTTACAATGTTAAAATGTTAAGTGGCCATCTGGAAACTAAACTTGGACGCCCTATGACCAACTGGTCTGGTATTTATTTGCGGAATTAATCAAGCAATAAATTATGGCACAAGTTTCCCACATTTCCAAAATTGCATTTCGGTCACGTTTAACTGAGATTAATTATTTAAAAAACTAAACTACTGTATGCAATTTCTTGATTAACAGTTTACTTAACAGTTTATTATATTAACTCTTTAACTTATATAGTAACTCCTTACAGGAAGATTTTCTTCCGTGTTGATATACCTTCTCTTCTCAACCGTTAGTAATAACTGTCTTTTAAATTAATATTTTTTTATGTTTCTAGATCATGGGGTAAAAAGTAAAAAAAAAAAAACTTCATAAAATGTTCGTCTTTATATGCTTTCAGAACATCCAGCTTCTGGAAAATCCTACTGATTGATGCCAGCTGTCTCGGGTCTTTTCTATCTATTTTTTTTCATCTCATTCCCTCTTTTCATACTGTCACTCATAGTACCTTAATCATAGTTTCAATCGCTTTTAAGAAACATTACTGACTTGGTTTTCTTTATACATTTCTTACAACATCCTTAGTGATTACCAGTTGTTTTCCTCAGGGCTGAGTCCATGGGCCCCTTATTTTTATAATTAATTTCCTTCTCCTTGGGTGTATTTTCAATAAAAGAAAATGTTAAGTGGTTAAGTGAATCCCCCTCTCTTTTTTGTCTGGCTTTGTTGAAAAAATGCAACTGAAAACTGCTCCTATTTCCATTAGACCAAATAGCTGAAGAACTCTCATACACTTTCTCCTTGTTTTCTTGATTTCAAATCTTGCTAGCTCTCAAACATTACCAACCATAGCATTAAAATCCAACCAAAATGTTCAACTGCTATTAATCTGGTCACCATCCACACCTTTCAAAACTACCCATCGAGGAATTTACTCTGTCAGTCAACCTCCTTTAAGGACGTTACGTTTTTAGTCGAGTTTGGTTTGTGTGTGTTTGTCTGCCTGTCTGTCTGTCCTGAAATTAATGACATTTTTACCAAAGGTGCACCTCAGCCCAAGGAACAATCCATTAAATTTTTATCATGATCAACATCATAATCCGGATGTAGGAATTGTTTTAAGGATTCTTTAACATTATTTGACGATAAAAGCAGTTCCCCTCTAAACCAGAGAGTGGCAGCAGTCACTATTGACAGCTTCAGCATCAAACTCAAAAAAAAAAATCCAGAAGTATTATACAGATGACAAAAACAGAGGAAAGGTGAGCCCTGCCTTGCTCAAAGTTTCGATCTGCTGATCAAACAAGAAAGCAGAGTGCAGAGTGAATGAAGAAGATGAGAACAGAACAAACACCAGAGGCTGCAGACACATGCTGTGCCTTATCTATAAACTTATGAAAGGATTTTAAGGAAATGGTTACCCAAGGTGCACCTTGTGCAAAGGAACAATTCATGCCAGTTTTTTAACGACACAGATCATGTGCGAGTTTTAGCTATAGTTGTAAGTCACAACATGGGGCAAAATTTGCTGCTTGGCCGAAGTCTGCCCTCTGAGAGTGCTTTTTTTAGTTATCATTATCGTTATCAATCTTTGTTAAGTAGTAGTAGAAGCAGTATTAGTAGTAGTAGTTTCCTCATTGTTTATATGATTATTGTTTTTCTAAAGCCAGTAGATCATCTTCAGCTTTTCTTTTTCATTTGAAGCTTTAACTAACACATAATTCTCAGTTTAACTAATGTGTATTGGTTTATGATTCAGTAACTTTACTCTGATCCTTGGCTTTGATTTCTCCATCACCTCTTAACAGCAATCTGTAGATATTATTACAGCAGCCAGCTTGCTCACATCAGCTTATCACAGAAAAGAGAAGCGTCGTGTATTTTTACGTTTATTGAACAGAAAGGGAGTTTCATAAAGAGACAAAGCTGCAAAGTGTGACGATTACACACATGAGTCTAAAATGGCTGTGTTTGGCCACGTGCAACTGCGTGCATGTGAGGCGGCTGGAGTTAAGCGAACAGCCTTGGGTCTTGCTGTGTTTGCTGCTATGTGAAGTGTCTGTTCAAATCAACAGTGATGCAGTCGACAAGTCTGGAGAATGATGTTGCTTGTGTGCAAGGCCACACAACATACCAAGTGAGTTCAGCACACTGACGCCAGCCTTGTACAGTCGTACAGTGACGCCTTATTACAAGAGGACAGAATTAGAAACACACTGACTTGAACATTTCACACATTCAAGTAAAGAAGCAGAAACAGACCAAACATTCCAACCCAATAATCAGCTTGACTTTTCTTACACCTTGATTGTTGGGTTAATGTTTACGTTCCTGCGTAAGCTTCCCGTTGTGTACAGGTAATGATATGGAGGGAGCTCTGAAGCAATGCTTTGTTCATTTACTTCCATGCAATGAAAAACATCTTCTGTTTATCCCTGTTGTGTTGTTTCCTCTTGATCTTATTACCAAACAAAAAGTGAAAAATACATGCGTTGAAGTTACTGAAAAATGACAGGTCCTTTTTGATCATTTCTACATAAATATAAACAGTAGAGAGTTGAAAGCTTACAATGTCACCCATGCACTTTCTGGTTCATGCAGTGGTTTCTGAAACAATGAATACCCTTCTTTTTTTTTGCATTTTGTCATGGGATCTCATGTGATCTCGAATGGATTTTATCTGGATGCTAAGCATCAGATCAGTTTAAATATGTTTTGATGTTCATTGTTTTATTGTAGCTGTATGTTTAGGGTTTGTGTCCTGCTGGGATGTTGACATGACTTAAGCCATCTGCTCCATCCATCTTTCCATCAACTCTCACCAGCTTCCCACTCTATACTAAAGAAAATCATCTGTATCACCTTCCTCCTGCTTTCTATGAATAAACTTATGCAAAAACAGGTTTATTTTCCAATTTATTGCAACCATCTATTACTATAACCGGTGGAAATGTGTCTGTTTACTGTAAAATTCACTTTTACCCTTTTCCCAGAAGCCATTCATCTCTTCCTTCTTTCAGACTGCTCTGCACTCCCACCCTCTTTCCTATGCAGTGCAGCAGGAGTTCTTTTTAACATTTAACATCAGTCATTCATTCAAACACAAGTTGTCTTTTTCTGCTCTTTCAATTACAGGGACCAGTGAATCAGAATGTCAAAGCGGTTCAACTGTTTTAAATGACATGTAGGTCATTAAAGTTCAGTACTGAGTCATCACTGATTCCTTTTCCACTCTCCATGGGTTAACCAGACTAAACACACACAAAAAAATACATATTCTTGTGAGTTTCGAGAATTCTGGAAAAAATGTTCTCTTCCTGTTGACTTGTTCTGTTCCCAGAGGGGTTTGCACACTTTCTGAGATGGGTTGATAGAAGAAAAAATAGTCATAATCAGGCATTGCATGACATTTCTGTTATGTGTGATTTAATACTTCCTTTTTATAATGAGATACTAAACTATAAGGTGGGTTATTTTAGTGCTGTATAAAAGTATTTACCTCTGTACAGGCAGGTTCTGTTTTTCTTTCTCCTGTCATACTTTAATGTTACTGATCAATTTTTAAACTTTTTCATTAAAGAATGTCAAATCAGGCAAAGTTAACCACAGCAAACACAAGAAACTGTTTTCAGATTATGAATATACTTCTTAAAAAGAGACAGTTTGTAAGTTTTACTGAAAAGCATCTTTACAATAGCCTTTTTATTTGACCTTTTATGAATAGAACATCCTTTAATGAGCAGACTTACATCTCAGTAGTTCAGCACTGATGCATCCATAAGCCTGTAACATACTTTCCTTGAATGTATTTCGGATCAGAGGCCCGTCCATGTTAAATGGGTCAAACCTAGAAAACAATCGAAGTGTTATATTTAAGATGGGTGTTGTGGATTCTCAGTAGCGACCAGCATCCAACTCAACTCAGACACGAATAGCAACTCTATGCAATGTGAAAAAATAAATAAATAAACCTTGTTGAGCACAAGCTGTGAAAAAGAGCAGAAGAGCCTGCAGTCCAGTGTTTTGGATACAGGTGGCAGTATAAGTAGAAAACCCCATCATGCCTTGTTAGGTAAGAAGTGATTGTTAAACCTGATAACTGGTTTTGGAATCATTCGTACAAAATGCCATCCAACATTTACTATGACTTGAAATACTCTTTTCTTAGCATAACCTAGCCTGCTAACTTCATATGAATTGAATTTTAACGTCACAGTTATCATAAGAAAATTTATAGTCTGGTCTGCTTAAGATCATAGTCCCACTGTAAAATCCATGTGTGTTTTATAAATTTAAATACCAACTAACAGCCTCCTTCAGTATTTCTGTCAGAGAGTAAAAATAATTTTTGCATGGTCTACAGAGTCGACGTCCTGAAGCAGAAAGCCAGCGTCACATCGTCAAACTATGACAATCAGGCTTAAAATGCTTTGTTATGTTTTTTCACCAAATGTGTTTCCACTTGCTGCAATGTTCACTTTATACTCATTGATCTACATTAACCAAACATTTTTGGGAAATAAAAAAAGATGTTTGCATCCAATTTCTGCCCGTTTCTCATTGTATCATAATCATTTTAGTTGAAAAAAAGTCAAGAAACAAATATGTAAGGAGACAAATACATGGATTTCTTTATCAACTGAAATGTTGTTATCAAAGGCAAGTTTATCAATCAACCTATGTGGAGAACTGAAGGTTGTGTGTCCTCTTTTCTCCTCTGAAAAAGAATAATAATAAAAAACAGCATTGGCCTTGACAGAGAATACACTCTTTTTGTGCTCTTGTTCAGAAACGATTTATCTGGTAGGGTTTCGCAGGCTTGCGACATGAGATTCAGATTTTCCTATCAGGCACAATCCACAGCCAGACTGTTAATATCATATCCTTAGAGAACAGACAGCCAGTCTGCTAAGCTGTTAATGGATTCACACTCCAATCATTAAATCTTTAGTCAGCTTATAGTAAAAGAAGCTGACTAATGAACCTACGTCTGGCCTTTTTTAATAAACAATAAAAACAACTGGTATGTTTTTAAGACATAGGGTGTATGTTTAGTTGTAGGATAACATTGTTCTGCTACAGGTATGCTGTCATAAGGTTTAAGCCGCTCAGCGAAGGAGCCAATGAGAGTTGGACTTTCTTTGGGAGGTCTAACATAGCAGCCGTCCTGGTGCAAAGTGGCCAAAAATGTTTTTGGAGGCAAAAATTTAGACTTGGGGTAAATTCAGAAAGGCCACAGAGAGGGATTTGCTTTTGGTTGGCCTCAATAAAGCTCTGGCAAAGAATTTGACAACTGTGAAAGGGAAAGGCTTTGTTTGGATGGAGGTAGACAGATCAACAGAACATTAATAAAAAGCGAAAGCAGTATTTTAGAATACTCCTAATGGGGACAAAATGTCCATTATTGGAAGAGACAAAATCTGATGATTCAGGGAAACATATTACGGTGGGAAATTTGGTGGAACATTACCATCAATAGGTGTGGATGAGATCATTTCTCAGTCTCTCATAAAGTCCATTAGTTCTGGCTTTGGAACAGTGAATCAGTCCTGATTATTGTGAGGATGTTGTCAAAATCGTGTTTTTCTTACTTGAAATTAGACTCCAGTAAAAGTCTACGGTACCACTGTGGTACGAACTGAGGAGTGGTCATAGGGCAAATTGGTTTCTTTTCAAGTAGCCTTTGAATCCTGACCTCAGATGACCAGATGAGAACAGGCAGACGGACCCATCTGCTGTCTCTGACTGTGGTTGCATCCATCTGAAATATTGGTTTTCTGTTGTCCTCAAAAGGTAGATGTCTGCATATCTTCTTTAAAGTAATTTTACATCATTGTCATCGTTATAACTCATGAATAGATTTTGAAGAGTAAATTGTTCTGTTTTGGAAGCGGAGTCTTGTGTGGAAAGGATAGGATTTTTCCAATAACCAACCATTAATATCCTGGACAACAAATCCTTCATTCCCACAGCTCTCTTTTTACTGGCCTGCTTCACACAGTTGTTTTCCAGCCTTGCCTCAATTTGTCTTCTCACAAGGAGTGATAGTGCTTTTCCCCTGCTAGCTTCAATGCCAACATGCTAGCATGATGATTTTGCAACCCTTAAAATCCTTTTAAACAAAGTTTTCCTCAAGATAGTCACTGGAATTTTATAGGCTACCAGGTTTTTTATCTCTTACAGATATGGTCTTGTTTCATTATCTAACAAGAGAGACATAGAAAACTGTTTCAGTTTAACGGAGAAGAATTAAGCAAATCTGGAATGAATTTGCGAAAGAAGAGAGATATTACAAAATACCATGTGACTGTTAATGCACTGACCTTTAAAGACAACAGTGAAAATGGCACTCTAGGGACAGGCGGCTTAGTGAGTACAAAGCAACAAATTAGGCCATAAGGGAAAAGAGAATGACTCTAATTATAGACACAGTATGTATGACTGATCCTTTTTCTTTTGTTGTTCGTCATTTTTATATATTTCCTCAGCCAAAGTAAGTTGCTTTTTACACATAACCTTTTGTTACGTTAGTGTATCAAAAACATGTTATATGGGTCTGAATACAGATCATTTATAGGTGGTTAAGCATCAGGTGCTGTTATACATTTCTCTTTTTCAACCCGAAAAAGAGAAATTTGCGGAAATAAAATGTGAAAATATTGAATTTGTAAAAATAACCCAATTTAAGAAAACAGCAAATTTACTTTCAAAACCTTAGTTTGAATAGGAAGTTCTTCAAAAATTTCATTTCTGGGTTGCATTTCTTTTTATTTACAAAATGTGTTCTTCTATTTCATTGACATATGGTAGCGGCTCAAATGAAACTTCAAAAGATTTGTTTAAGGCTACATCTGAATGCTCTCACTGAGTCAAAAAACTGTGACCTGTCACTTCAACCCCTCAAAAATCAGACTTGGTCTTTTTCCCAGCAGTGGAAACTGGACCCGAGATATTTATTAGATTCTTTAATAATTCATTGTGATTTGATAATCCGTATTTCAGCTTCCTTAGAATTTTTGGCTCAAATGTAAATACGCCTTTTTTCACCCTTTAACTACAATCTTACTTAAGTTTTTTTTTTTCTCTCGGTTGGGAAAGGCTCCAAATGGAAGCTGGTTCTTTTTTTTTGATAAGAAGCCTTGGGCCACATTTTGAGTTGTAGTTTTACACCACAACTTCTACAGCAGGCCCTGACAAGACTGATTTATTCAAGCTTTGAAAGAGATCAAAGTTTTCTGTTTTGGAATCAAAACATCTAAAATGAAAAAAAAAAAAAAAATCAGGCTTTCAAGATGCACCAAAAGTATAACAAATGTTTATCAAATGACTTCCCTTCAGATGTCCAGTCATTTGCTTCTTCTCAAGCGACATTGGCCAGGTCACCCACCTACATCCATCTTGCTTTTTGGCAGCAGCCACAAGGAAATCTGTGTCTGTCTAGTCCATTGCTTGCATTTAACTTGGGTGATTTTAAAAATGGACCATTTATGATGCTACGTTTTCCACGTGTTTAAATGAAGCTGGAGTAACTTGTCCAAATGTCCCCCACTTTGTCGTTCTGATGAAGTAGCTGAAAAATAAATGGATTACTTTATGGAAGAAATGAACTTTTTGTTTTAGTTTTACTTACAGTTTTGCCAGAACTACTGGTTGATGTAAGTCGATGACTCAATGAATTGGATTTCATTTATGGAATATGGAGGACTGTTGCTCTACGACTTTTTATGTAAGTATAAAGAGCACCCAGACAAGACTATGTGTGGTTTGTTCCTTACTGTGCAAATGAAATAAAGTGAGCAGCAACGGTTAGCATCAAAAATGTCCAAGAGGGTTTGGATTACTTCTTAAAACTCCTAAAATAACAGATTTTTTTAAAAAAAATTTGTGTATTATTATCCTGTTTTTTTTTAACCATCAGTATGTCTTTTTTTCCTTTTTTTTGTTTTTACAATGTCTGAAAAATACAAAAGTCAGTGCAAAGTCCAACCCGATGTTCAAGTTCACTCATGTATATCCGGGCATGTTCACACCAGCAAGGTCACACAGAGTGCACATAACCATGTGTGCATCATGTGAATGCATAGATCCCTGCTGATGCTGTGATTAATGGATGGACCCGTGTTTTCTAAACTACATTGAGACTACCTCTTTAGGATATTATCTGAATTTTTATAAATGGCACCAGATATCTACTTTTTGGTCAAAATGGCTTTATTTCACATTCTAAGCAAACATTTGAGTTATAAAAACACACCTGATGCCTAGGAGGTTTCTGGAAGTGCAGCTGTCATCTAGCCGCTGTGGTCTTGTCTCTGCTGGTTAAAAATGCTACCCAGTCCTCTGATTGTCCTCTTTTTCAAAAGACAACAGAAAAAGATGGCTTTTCAATAACTTAGCTTCAGGAGGTGAATGAAAGGTTCATTTTTTAACTGAAACCTGAAAAATCTACAAGACTCTGACCTTAACATGGAAGTAAGACTAATTGATGATGCAAGCTAGAGTGCTGATAAAGCAGGGCATAAAAACTTTGAAGAATTGTTGACTGGGGTTAATTAAATGCATGACATAGGTTACATATAATAGCTTGCAAATGTATTCATACCTATCAAATTTTTTCCTTATTTGGTCACATTACAATCATCAAGAAAGATATATTTTGTTGGAATCTTATGTTACGGATGAAAAACAAAGCGGTATACAATTGTACAAAAAATGCCTAAAACATTTTTTGAGACTGATAAACACAGGGCATGCAGGTGGCTGAGTGGTTAGCATGTACAACCCATGTATGGAGGCCTTAGACCTCAATGTGGGCGAACCAGGTACGAATTCAGGTTGTGGTCCTTTCCCGCATGCCTTTCCCCCTCTCTCTCATACGCCCCTTCCAGTCAGCCTACTGTCTGAAAACAAGCCACTAGTGCTGTAAAAAAATTAAAAACACAAGAGTGAAGTGCACAAAAGTATACACCCCCCTTTCGTATTCTTATTCCATCTAAAAGTAGGTAAAATTTCCTCATAATGAAGGTTAAGAAAATAAGTAAGATCTCCCAGCAGAATGCATACTTTTGTCCTTAAAAATAAGAAGATTAAGTATTATCTACTTTAAATAAGATACTGGACTCATTTTTCCTTATCTTAAATGTACATCATCTAATTTTATTGGACAATTGTCTTATGTACCAGCTCAGATAAAACCCATTTCAAGAAAAATAGACTTACTTTAGTGTCAATCCTACAGAGCTCTGAATGTAACTATTGTCTTCTGGAGTGATTAGTGGCTTAATAGAGTCAACCTGTGTGTAATCTAATCTCAGTAAAAATCCAGCTGCTCTCTGACAACCTCAGAGGTCAGTTAAGAGAATACTGGTGAGCAAACGGCTTTGTGAATTTCAAGGAACAAACCAGACAGATCAGGGATGAAGTTTTGAAAAAGTTTAAAGCAGGTTTAAGCTAGAAAAGATTCCCTAAGCTTTAAAAATCTTATGGAGCTTTGTTCAATAATCTGAAAATGAAAAGCATATGACACAAGTGTAAACCCACCAAGAAAAGACTATGCACCTAATCTTATAGGCCGAACAAGGAAAACACTGATCAGAGCTTCTGTTGGCTCTGGACCAACTGCAGAGATCCACTGGATAACTCTTGGTGATGCTCTACACACATGTGATCTTGATGAAACAGTAGCAAAAAAACAGAATTTTTTGGCTAAAATAAAAAGTGCTCATTGCTCCAAATGTCATCCCTACTGTCAAATATGTTGGTGGCAGCATCATGCTCTGGGGGTTCTCTACAGCAGGGACAGGTAGGATGAATTTAGTCAAATGAAGGGCAATCTATAAAGAAAGTCTGCAAAAGACTTGGCGGAGATTCACCTTCCAGCATGAAGCCATGACCAATGTGGTAATGGAATGATTTCAATAAGCAATAAGCCCAGAGAAAGTGAGAAACAGACCTGGACCGGAGTCTCACACTCCTGCCCCTTCACATAACGACATAACGTATTATGCCTCCAGACCACTGTTGGAAACATTTTGTGCTGTGTTGCTCAGCTGCGTTTACTGGAGATGATCTCTGTACTGGAGTTTCAACTGGCTGCTTTACAAATGTGAGGCATGTGATGCCTCATGCAACTGTTGACACTAGTACAGGGATATTTTTTTCTTTTTGTCTTACAGGATCTAAGCACGGGTTTCACTGTATTTTACAAGAGCATGGAACACGGCTGAGCCAATCACACAATTTAAGAATGGGGAAACATCTGTTTTATTGAATAAAACCTGTTAGAATGCCCAGTCAAAGTCCAGAACTAACCCAATTGAGAATCTGTGGCAGATTTTGTAAGCCTCTGCTCATAAATACATCGAATCCAACTGTGAGCATGTGACCCAAAATTTCAGTAACTAGATGTGGAAAGCTGGTAAAGTCATACCCTTAAAGCAGGGGTGCTAAAGTCCAGTCCTCAAGAGCTACTATCCTGTAACTTTTTGATGCACCCCATTTTTAACACACCTGAATCAAATGAGTGGCTTGTTATCATACTTCTGCTGAACTAAATGAGAGGACTGAGCCTTTAGATTCAGGTGCGTTAGAGAAGAGATGTGACTAAAAGGTACAGGGTGGTAACTCTTGAGGACTGGACTTGAGCACACCTAAACTTGCAGCTATAATTGCAGCAAAATGAGATCCCACAAGCTATTGACTCTGAGGATGGGGGGGATGAATAGATTTGCACATTATTCTTTTTATCTGTTTTATCTCATCACCTTATAAAAAAAGCAAAAACATGCCAAGTATGGCAGGTATAAGCAATCAGATCACAGTTGCTGCACAATCCTAATGGGACACTAGATGATCTGCATTAATGTGCCATTTATCCAGTATTAACATGTCGAGTTTTCACTCTTCAAGCTCAACTCTACAGGCTCACCACTTTTAACACCAAGTTGTGCGTGATTAAGCAATATGGGATTCACTTTCCTGTGGATCCGCACATTGGGAAAAACTGGAGTTTATCTTACAACCTTTATAATGTTAGACGAGTCAAAAGCTCTTCTAAGTTAAATGAAGTTGGATCCTAAACTGCAAGCTGATAAAAGACACAGAACAGTGAGCTCCTGGTGCTGCCAAAGAAACCCATTTTGGACAGGAAAATATATGTATGCACTTAAAGGTAGAAAATACTGGTTAATGTTACAAAATGTACCAGATGGCAATGCTCACATTTTAACTCTAATTTTAATAGGACAGATCATTTACAGAGTGGATTTCCCTTAAGAGACATTTTCTATTCTAACTGAGCTTCTCTTTTCTATTTTTCTCATTATTAACCCCAGTTATTTCACGCTTCCTATGCTGATCTTTGAGAAGAGAATGTTATTTTGGGATGAGATCAAACTCTATAAATGTCCATCAGTATGGATGGTTTTGAATATATTTTGGTTTGAAAGTCAAACTGACTGTATCAGTGCAGAGGGATGCTATAGGTTTGGCAGTGCTGCTTTGTAAAAATATGTAAACCTTTGGTTATGTTTTGAGGAAACAGTGCAACGCGTCAGTGGATCAGGATGTTAGCATGAATTTGTGAAACCCTGGGGACAATAAATCACTTTGAGTAAAAGCACAATCGTCTTCTTGTTTCTACCACAGGCTTGATAATTTCAGGCATATTTACTCATTAAATTCAGTTCGATTCACTGTGGTTGACATACACCTTGATATAATGCCATTTTTTTTCCCACAGGCAATAAACATTTCCCTCTGTATTCTGCGTCTTGGGTCGAACCTTGAAGCGGCTGCCATGTTTAACTAAATTCGATCTGCGAGGATGGCTTTTAATCGCACTAGCCAAAGACTCTGTATTGGTTGGCAAATTGAAGGTGATGGTGTATCCTGTTGTAGGAAAGGACATGCTGGATCATTTACAGTTCAAGGTCATTTTGGTCACGTCTAATAAAAAGCAGAATTCAATTTCTGCAGGTCTGGAAACCGAGCACACAAAAGAGTTATAAAAGAAGGAAAGAGAAGGAGGATTTGGAGAAGGCCAAAATCAAACAGACTATTATATACTAGCATGGGAAGAAAAAAAAAGAGGAAAGAAAAGCAAGGCATTGATCCCATTATTGTTTCAGCTGAGGAGAGGCTGCAGCCAGAAAGCTTTTGACAAAAGCTCTGTGGTGGGGCTAAATGTCTACAATTATAGCTCTATATACATATATATCATGAGGAGGTAAGCAGTGTTTGTGGTTACACGTCAGGGGAGATGAATATATAATAGCAACCATCCCTCTGTCAGTTTTATGTTTCCGTGGTCATGGCAGGTATTATCTTTGCATAGCCTTGCAGACAGCTGACGGCTGTTCGCGCTCCAGTGTGGTTAGGAGCTGTTTGAAAAGACACACCAGGTTAGTCTTGGAATTTCGATAAAGGAAGCATCAGCTGCTGATTTCTTTTACAAAGATCAGATCCATTATCAGGCTGATGACCGAGTCTTGTGCAGGTATATTTTTAATATTTTATTATGTCACAACTTCAAATGTATATTGTTAACTTTTGCACGACACACCAACGAAATAAAGTGCATGTTTGAGGAGCGAAAGAGATCCACAGGTTTTCCAATTTGTCCTCGGTAAATAGAAAAAAAAGCTGGATCTAAAAGGTGTTTTGGGAATTTGTGTTTTGCTCAAATGAGGCGACTCTTCCACCAATGACAACATGGATCATCTTAAATTATTCATTAAGGTTATGTGACTATTCCTTTCGGAGTTAAGGGACTGCCTCCAGGATGGGGAGAAGAGGAAGTAATTATAGGAATGGATGATGGAGTATAATGGTGAGTCTCTGTGTTCAGATGGTGGCTAACTAGTTGGACGGAAATCTTTAAACAGGTTTGAAGTTGTTTAGAATTTCAAATAAAGAAGATTTCAGAGAGATTTGTAAGCTCAGGATATTTTTTCAACCTTGTAACCTCGTTTTCAACCTTGGTTTGAAGCTTCACAGCTTTACTGATTTCCAGTCTGCTGTCTAGTTTAGGATCTTTATCTATCTATTACACATACACTGAAATATTAATGATTAGATGCTGCAAGGTACACAACGGAGGGATCCCCAGACTCCCAGGTAAAAATTATGCTCTGGGAAATCTTTTTTCCTGATTTATCGGACACATTTTCGTTTCGTGTTGCTGGCAGAATCCATGTGCTATGCCATCGAGCACATAGTTTGACACTTACAGCCAAAAATTTGGTGCCCCAGAAAAAGGCACCAAATAGAAAAGGATGTTGATTTGTATGTATATGAATGAATGTATGCTTCTCTGCCTTTTAAGGTTAAAGCCTAAGGTTGCGTTAATTAATTAACAGCACTTCACTCTTAATCTGCAGGTTTACTAGTGGCTCCTAGAATTTCTAAGAATAGAATAGGAGGCAGATCTTTTAGTTTTTGGGCTCCTCTCCTGTGGAACCAACTACCAGTTTAAGCCCACGAGGCAGAGATGTCTATTTTTAAGGCTGGGCTTAAAATGTTCCTTTTGATAACACTAATAGTTTAGAGTGACTCTGGTTATCCTGAGCTATTGCTATAGTTATGCTGCTAAAGGCTTAGACTGCTGGAGGACCTAGGGACCACTTTTAATCATTCTGCTTTATTCTGCTTCTGTTATCCAATTCTGCAGTATTTGTTTGTTAAGTTTATGCTTTTTCATCTGGCCGTTTGCTGTCTGACTGTGACACCATCCTGGAGAGAAATATCCGTTGGACTGCTGCCATCAACATTTTCAATTATAGAGGATAGGGTTTGGGCTGTTTTTCAGCACTTAGTCCTCATTCTCTCCTAGATATAGCAATGGACTTAGCTTTTACTGTGACTAACTGTATGTTCTCTTTTTCCCACCTGCTAAGGACTCATCTGCTTAGCTGTTCAAATGTCTACTGTCGCCACGTAGTCCTCCATGAGGAGTGAATCCTGCAAGTTCAGTAACTTGATGTAATCAGATGGTTTTCATTAAACAGAAAGCATTGAACCAATCTGTCTGGAGGTTCTAATTAAATCATCTCTGCAACGTGCCTTGAGATGACATGTGTTGTGAATTAGCGCTTTTCAAGTAAACAGAGCTGAATTATGACGTGACACCAAAAGCTTAACATTGGAAACTGATGGCATGATACCTTGAGTTGCCAATGTTTATGGTTTTCATAAAACTACAATTTCAGGTTTTAGGTTTTTTTTAAGTCCTATTGATAAATTTCACACAGAACAAAGACTTAAATTAATTCACCGAATGAATATTCTATTTATTTGATACATTATTGTTATTAAGAAAAGAAAAACAAAAGAAATATTAAACCTTTTTTATATATATTATTTTTGCGGGGTCAGGAGGTTGGATCTGAATGCACACCAATATTTAAGATTTAAAACTAACATAATTCAACAATAATTTAGCATTTCAATTCACAGCTTTGTGCTACTGTATGTTGGTGTGTCACAGAAACCTTCAGTAAAAGACTAAATGCTCACATGAACAGATTTAAGGGGAACTTATACTTGCCCAAGCCAATAGAAAGGTAATTATAACGGCTGCTGTGCAGCTCGTAGTCTTAGCTATATGGGAGTAATTTGCAGCTGTTAAGTTTTGGGAGTAATGCCGGAGTCACTCTAATGCCATGGTTTATATTCTGGGCCTGTTAGGCCAGCAGATTCACCCATGCATTTAGGGTATAGTGAAAGGCAACATCATGCACTAATTCAGAAGGTTGAAATTTAGAATACAACAAGAGAATAAATGTGAACCCCATAAAATAATATGATGTCCATTTAAAAAATTGGCATGAAAACCACCAGACTCCATCTCACTCTCTCTCTTCTTCTGTTCTCCCTTCTTTCTGCGTCCATGTCTAATAATTGCTGTCTCCCTTCCCCACTCTCACTCCTTAGGGTTTCTTTGTTTCCAGGTTTTTCTCTGGAGTTGTCAACACTTGAATACTTTGAGGACCAGCACCGCTGGATCCCAAAACAACAGACAGTCACATGTGAGCCTCAGCGTGAACAGGACCAGTACTTGACCCGGACCAGGAGTGAAACTCTGATGACCTCATGAGGCAGAGAGGAACAGACTTGCTCTATGGCAAAACAAACTGCTTACAGTTCATATAATCTCCAAACAACAAGTGCAGCAAAACTGGACGGCAACCCAACTCAAACGCTAAAACACAGACATCCTGTTAACTGTGATTTAATGCAGGGAGGGATTCTGGGAAATATATTCCAGGAAGAAAATGTACTATCATTTATTTGTTATGGCCTTAGATCCAGACAGCTCCTTAGTGTTAGGGATTGGAATCAGAGAAAAACAGGTAGACCGAGTGTGGTCAAACCTCAAAATACATCCAAGGCTCCATGTGGAAAGATTTACCAGAACTGGCTCTTGCAGTTCACTAATGATACAACGCTATGAGTCTAACGTGAAACATTCAGGATTTCCACTGCAGAAAGAACCAATCAGATGCAGAAAAAATTCAAACAAAGACCAAAAAGGTGGGACCAGAGTATTGAAAGCTGGAAACTTATTCTCTCTTTATCTAAAAACTGTAAACCTCCATGTCAAACAGCATGGGCTACAGTTAGCAAAGCACCTGGAGCTTTCTGCAGCCATCAGTGATTATTCAACAATATTGTTCCATTTATTCTGTAAAATATATATTCCAAAATCAGATGTTTTTTTACAGTAAGATTCCTGAGAATCTGTTAACACAATATTCCCACTGTGAAACATGACATTGGCTGTATCATGCTGTACAGGTGCTTTTTTTCAGCTCGTATGGTCCCATGAAAGACAGGATCCATCTTTCAGCAGGACCACGATTTTAAGCTACACTTATTTGTTGCAAAATTACAGACCTAAATCCTGTGGAGAATTATCAATCAGATTTCAAAACCTGTATTCAGTTTGAATGATGTGGCCAAGACAATAGGCACACATGTGAATATGAATGTCATGAAAAAAACATTTTACTGGTGCTGCAGAACAGTTTATACTTGTTTATAAATATTTAGGTTACTCTGTACATTCTTTGTGGATAATTTCAGTCCACAGAATATAATCAATCAATTTAAATTGGATTTGCTTGTTTTTATTGAAAGTAGCGTGAAATATTTTTGTATTATGGTTTTAGAGTATTTGAATAAACTGAACAGTTTTTGGTTTTTCCTAATTAAATTCTTTTTTTAAGGGGTCTAATTTCTTTAACAAATCATTACATTATAGGAAGGTAAACTGGAAACAGGTTTGAAAAGGGAATGAAATGTGATCTAATTTAATTTGCTTCATGGTCCATCAACGCCATTCATTTATTATTCATTTCCATATATCAATGTAACAAAGCATCTGCAGAGGTGTTTTATTAACCTGTACTTGGGTAGCTCTGTCCAGCATGGGGAATATTCTGCTTGCACAGATCTGATGATGGAGAACCTGATAATTACTGCTTTCTATATCCTAGGTAAGTATAGCTTTGCATCAGCAGTTCTGGATCCCAACATTGCTCTTCAGCGAGACGTTTGTCCGGGGAAGCAGGACCTGCTGTCAGGCTGCTAAGCTGCTCTGATTGAGCAGTTTATAAGCCTGTAACTGGTGTAATTTTAGCTTTAATGAACACTTGAGTATAGAGGTATGTTGCAAATCAACGCTCTGTGACAATAAAACATTAAAATGAAGCTCCTGGCACCTCCTGACTTTTCAAGCCTTCGTCATTGCTGGACTTGGTTTTTTTAAAGAGTAAATTCTTTTGTTAGAAGAAACAATAAGTAAAGAGCAAAACCGAGAGTAGGTCCAACTTCTGGAGCCCACGGCATGTCTGTTGGTTTTTCAGAAAACATCTTTATCAGCTGAAAAACTTAAAGATGGCTTCATCAAGAAGATACATTCTGGGGTACATGTGCAGCAAAACTTAGGACAGAAGATGTAAATATCTGATCTGATCTGCAATGATTATCTGATGTAGCTGTCTTATAATTGCAGTATTTACAATGAGTATCATTGATTAAAATCGTAACATCCTTTTGACAAAGTAAAAGACATTAAAACTCTTTGTCCCCTTTTAATCATAAAGCTTTGAAACTTTTAGCTTGCTTAATGTTATTAAAAACTAATCCTGGGCGGCGTGAATGACAAAGAGATTTACCAGTGTAGGCATAACAGCTCACATCACCCCACTGTGACAGCAATTACAAAATTATTTTTCAAATATCTCTGAGATGTGTAAATGTATACACATACTTTATATATGAAGTCATTTTAATTTCCAATATAGTTACCAGCAAAAAAAAATATTTATTGATAGAAATAAAAAAAAGCATTTTGTAAATTGAAATAAAAAAATGTAACCTAGAAAAAAAAAGGGATTGAGAAACATTTGATTTCAAAAAAAGATTTTGAGAGTAACTTTGCTTTTTGTTTAAGTTGTGCTACGTCTGATGTGTGGAGCACATGGGCAACTGAAACCTCAAGAGATCAGAGCGAGATCTGTTTATTTTATATTTGTTTTATTGTATATATTCCCTCAATACGTTGCATTAAGCAGCCATCTCAGGCATCTCTTTCCTTTGGAGTCCTATGTTCTGTATTGATAAAGAGTCTCACAGTTAACTCTATTATGTCTATTAACAACCTGTATGTTTGTTAATAACCAATAGCCAACCAATAGCCTGCATGTTTTATCTAATTTATAAATTGTTATAAGCCTACAAACAATCAGCATTTAGTCTATTAATAAGGCTAAATGTTTCAACAAAAAAGTCTTAAATAATCTGCCAAACATAGCCAAATATTACTTATATAATTTGTTGATTGTTTTCTATGATTATTGATATAATCTACATTCATCACATCAAATAACCTCCATATAAAAGTCCTCTTAAGCCTATCATGAACAAACACTTGAAATAAATGTACAACAGATTAATTGTTCGAGTTTGTATTGATTCATATTTTTAAAAAAATAGACTAATTGAAAAGGTGGAGTGGACATGTAGGAGTATTTTTATTTACAAAACTTAGGTCCATTCATCCCATCATTTTCCCATCTTGGACCATGCATTGCAGCGGCTGACTCAGATGGCTTGGCTCATTCTGATCTCTGGAGGTTTAAGTCGCTCCAGACATCAGACATAGACAAGTAAGTCAGGTAGAGATCTAACAGGCGTGCACAGACCAGCACTGATCGGGTCTGCACACGTTTAGGTTGTCTTCAACACACCTAGTGTGATCTGTGAAATTCAATTTGAAACGGATGCAATTCTTTGAATGCAATCTGAGAAACAGAGATAAAGAAAAGCAAAAATATAAAATCTGTTAAAACCATGTGAAAAAAATAACATTTGAAAAAGTAAAACTTGAAAATATAAACTTTTTAAAATAGTAGAAGAAAATAAATGTGGGGAAAAAAAACTACATCTCAAAAAGGGGCAAAGTTACTCTTAAAAACCTTTTTTTGTCTTTCATTAAGGGGTTCAAATTTTTTTATCTTTTTGTTTTTTTTTTTTCTTTTCTAAGTTTAATTAACAAAATTAAACCAGCAAGAAGGTTCTGGGTTCGGTCCCGGCCTGGGGTCGTTCTGCATGGAGTTGGCATGTTCTCCCCGTGCATGCATCAGTTTTTTCCGGGTACTCCAGCTTCCTCCCACAGTCTAAAAACACAACTGTTAGGTTAACTGGCATCAATTGTCCGTAGGTGTGTGAGTGTGTGTGTGTGCATGGTTGTACGTCTTTGGCCTGGTTGTACCCCGCCTTACGCCTGAAGTCTGCCCAACAGTCACCCTGACGGACCAACCGGGAGTTAATGGATGGATGGTTCTTTGCTTAAACAAATTATTGAACAAAATTCACTCCATAGAGAGATGACCCCGTTATAACATTACTTGTTTTGACGGAAGGCTATGAAGATGATTTGCCTGCAATAATGAAGATTCCTTCACCTCTAGATAAAGAAAGCTTCAAAATTAGAAAGAAAGCAACAGCTTGACCACTTCATAATTAATACTGCTAATGATCATCTGACCACCAAATTGTTAATCAATAGATCCTTAAATGGGGGTAAAATGAGAGATGAAACATAAACCCTCTGATGTGCTTAAAAACCATGAATTTTAAACCCTCCATTCCGAGACATACACTGATTAGACATTGAGAACGTTAATACATGCACACAGAGGTAGCATAAATTGTTTTACAAAGTCTTCTTAATTTCTTTTTATTTAGGCCAGCATAATATGGAGCCTTACTTAGAATTGCTGTTTTCTCACAGCTTTGTAACTTTAGATTTGGGATATGAGAGCTCTAACAGCAGTTTTGACACACAGTAAAGCTAAAATGTCATTT
This sequence comes from Jordanella pulchra, assembly GCA_034780135.1. Lineage (NCBI taxonomy): Eukaryota > Metazoa > Chordata > Actinopteri > Cyprinodontiformes > Cyprinodontidae > Jordanella > Jordanella pulchra. Next base: position 15,921 of record JAUZNJ010103088.1, on the reverse strand, counting down.
GTTACATTGATTATATTACTCAGTTCCAGGCGAACCATAAACTTCAGCTGACTTGATTGTAAAGCTGATAATCTTTATACTTTCACGGTATGCTGTGTACAAATGCTCTCTCGCACCATCTGGGGAAAATCAGCCACAAGCTTCTTTCTAGTGACTTTGCAGGCGGTCTGGTTAAACATCCTGTCTACAAACTCAAGGCAGCGTTTGGTGTCCAAACTCAGTTGGGAATGTATTACAAGTCACCCTCTGGGGAGGTTTGGGTCATCCAGACAGGAAATAAAAGGGAAAATGGCTGTAAAGTAGGTTCTGTTCAGTACTCGTTAAAAATTTGGCACTCAGAAAAGGAGCTGCCTGGAGTTCTCTGCCTGTCCTCACCACTAAGGTTTACAGTTTTTGTTGTTGTTTGTTTGTTTTTTTCGTATCAGGATTTTAGACAGTAGATAAGTGAAATGTAAAAGCCTAACAACGTTAAAACTGTAAGCTTGACTGAAGCAAAATAACCCAAAACAAATCCAAATTACTTATCTGTCAGCAACACTGATCAAAGCCACATTCTGCAGATTTATGACATTTAATGGAGGTGTAAATGATTGCTCTCATGAAACACCTGTAAGCATTTGCAGCTCTGCTCAACACTATTGGCAATTGTTGGTGAAAAGTGTGCAGGCTAAGTCTCCAACAAAACCTTTACAAGCCCAATGAAATGATATTCAAACAGAGCTAAAAGTTGGCTTTAATAACTTTCGGTTTTGTAAACAGTCAAGGCTAGACTGAAGACAAATTCTACAAATATGATTTTTTTTCTGTTAAAATTTCAGCTCCTTCTCTTTTTGCTATAGCCTACATGTTCCGTGGATTAATAAAGAAGAAAAGCAGCAAAGGATAATGAATACATTTAGGCATTTGAATATAATGTAGACAATCGAATGTATTTCAAACACCTGAATGATGAGGAAAGGGGATTTAGGTTTTGTTTGCAATTACACAGTAGTATGTATTAGAATTGGTTTGAGTATTATTTTTACAGATAGATAAAACATTTCAGTTTTTGCTGAGAAATGTCAAAAAAAGAGAAAGAATCCAGGCAGCATCAGTAATGTGGACAAAAAATGTCCTGATCTTCAAAGAATCCACATAAAGAGGGCTAAACCGTGTAGGCAAAAAAATGTACTTATGTGTATATATATATATATATATATCTCTATATATAGAGAGAGAGATATATATATAGAGATATATATATATATCTCTATATATATATATATATATATATGTTTGTGTGTGTGTGTGTGTGTGAGAGCATGTATATACTTTTAGTATACTTGTATTAACAATAACACATGCTTTGAGATTCGGGTCCACAGAATTACAATGAGCAAATGTCATGTGTTACAAGCAGCTTGAGAGTGGTCGTAAAAGAACGATGGAATTCTAACCCAATGAAGTATAGATGACAGCAAAGATATAAAAAGAAACTAATAATATTAATAAACATTATTTATCCACCAAAACTGGCTTCATTTAATTTTTTCAGATCAAGGTAGGCCTAATTTCACAAATATAATTGCTCTGTGCAGAACTTGTTAAGGAAAACATTTAGGGAGGAAAAAAATCCTCTTACCTCAAGTGTGGAAGCTATGCGTTTGCGCCCCCCCCGGCTTTTGAAGCATTTTAGCTAACTAGCAGAGACAAGGGTGCTACTTTCAAAGGGCCTTTGGTGATATTTTGATAACCAGATGTAGGAAACAAATAAATGTTAACGTTATATTACTGTTCTTAATGAAGTGAACTTTGTTTGAGCTTTATAAACAACAGCTCAAGTCAGCATCGGGTACTATGTGGTCACCATTCTCTTCTTGTTAGATTGCTTTACACAACAGTAAACAAATGAAATTATCAAAAATCCTCAAAAAACAAAAATTGTTTAGCTTTTTGTGCATTTCCTTACTTTGCATGGCCAGTAACCTCTACTGATCTATATTTTGGAAAGGTGTTCAGCAGATTAGCATGCCATGCCTGCAGCAGGGAAGTTAATGTCCTTTCCTCTTCGATGGTCTATGCTCCATTATCTCACAGATTCTTTTAAACTTAAAGAGAAATGTTGTAGAACGGTCTGTTTTTCAAAGAATCTGTCCTGAGAGGTCCACTTAGCCTTTGATAACTCTGCAGATTATGGTCAATGGCCTGTGTGGCCCTCATTCATTCTCCCCAATGTGAACATATTCTGGAGGAAGATTCATGGCAAAAAAGAACAAGAGTCTGTGGGTTGATGCCGTTCTCCCCAATCACAGTGAGGGACAGAATTATATTTGCCTTTGAGTGTCTTGTGAGAGGGGAGTACCACAGATCAAAACTGCGTGTCAAAGAGTGAAGGAGTACAGTGGAGACCAAACTTTTTTTATTCAAAATAGAAAAATGAATATTCGTCTTCAAAGGAAATAACACTTTTTAGAAATTTGTTTTTGCCATTTTAATTTAGCCTTAAAAACCTGTCAGATCGTTCATCATTCATCCTTTTCTTGTAACTTTCATAGCTGGCCTTGACCAGACTCACCCACTGTGGTGCACTCTTTGCTCATCGTCTGGTGCTGATCCGCTACTATCTTCCTCTGACCTCTCAAATTAGCCTCCAGAGCTACACCCAGCCACTTCTGCCCGGCTCTGGTGCACTACTGTTGCCCTCCCCTGATCTTCAACTTTTAGCTCCCTTGGCTCCAGAGTGGGGTACAGCCAGCCACCTCTGCCCCGCTCTGGCGCCCTCTCTGTTGAGGTTCTTGCTTTGATCTCCCTTTGCTCTTGACTTAGCTCCTGCAATGGTGCCTTATCAAAATGGGTCAGTCATTGTGTGGTCCATCCCTACCCCTTTATGTGTCCTGCAATAGGGTCCTTCTCGGTTGCCAGGTTCTTCCAAAGCTAATGCTAACCTTTGGTTAGCAGGTGTACCAACCTTTGGTTAAGATTGGAAAACATGTACTTATCTCTCCAGAAAGTAATCGGTGTGGCATTTGAGCCCCTTTGCTTCCTTAAGTCAGCACCAATGCTCAATGTGTGTGTGGATACGATGCCAATTAGGGGGACCTGTCGCTAGATTTTTGTTCTAGATACTTTCTACAATGTAGTATTCTTTATTTATATGTTGGTGGAACATTTTAGTGTTCATTAAAAAGTTGTTGCTATGACCTTTAAGTCAGCTTGAGAGCAAGTATAGTTCATGCTATTTGATGTGACTGAAAGCAGAAGGTGTTGATGATGTCAGCAAAACTAAGCCGATTCGTTAAGGTGTAATTGAATTAAAAATCCGAGACAATAATGAGATTATGGGTTTGGACAATTGGATCCAAACTTGCAGAGACAGATGTTGATTTAGCTCTAGTGGTTTAAATTGTGGACTTTTTGTCCCCTCTCTCTCTTCTCTCTCTCTCTTTCTTCAGGAAAATCTCCAGCTGGCCTTGTGTGTGGAATTATACCCCAGGAATCAAGCAGGGAAAATCTCAAGAAAACAGCTGTCAAGAATGAATTACTGCGATTTTCTGAAGAATAAACGAGGAAGCTGGGAATGTGTAAAACAAACAAAAAAAACCACTCACACACAAGTGGAAACACTGTTTCCCATTGGCAGGTTTATAAAACATGATGTATATGAAACCATTGAGGCTGCAGGTTGAAACAGTGGGTAGCAGTGTTTTCTTGCAGCAAGAAGGTTCTGGTTTTGGTTTCTGGCCTGGGCTCTTTGTGCATGGAGTTTGCATGTTCTCCCCCTGCATGCGTGGGTTCTCTCCGCGTACTCTGGCTTCCTCCCACAGTCCAAAAACATGACTGTTAGGTTAATTGGAGGATTGGTTGAATTGAGATCAAACAACAAAAGAAAAATCTTCTACCCTTTAGCAAAAGTTATTTTGCTATCTGTCTATTAAAACTACATCCTTAGAGTGATTCCTGTGAATCACGAGGGGAGCTTTCTGATTCCTCCTACATATCAGCATCACACCAGTGTTACTGTGTGAGGCTGAGAAGAAGCTCACAGGAGCTCAGGTTTACAGGGTCAGCACAGGTGGTACATCAGTTCATTGAACTGATTGAAATTAACTGATTATTGAAGTATTAATTATTTAATAATCAAATAATAGTTAACTGGAGTGAACAGATTTTAAAGTATACCATTTGATAAACGAACAATCACCTTAAAGCATCAATCAGGATAAAATTGCATTTAAAAATACACTGTTTTTATATGTTGTATTTAAAAATATCTTTCTTGTCTATGAGTATGCACTTATCAGATACCCCCAAGTAGAATAGTATAGGTTTCCCTGGTTCAGGTTCAGTACAAAATAAGAGAGCAAACTCCTGTTAAGCACCTTTTGCCATCTCATTTTTCATCGATTTATTAAAAATACTACACAGCAGACAAAATAAGTAGCAGAATAATCACTACATCCAGCCCTATTAGGCGTTACAATCTGCTTCTGTGTTTTTGACTAGTACATTTGGCATACATCTGTGGCTCTTCCCAAACTGACCAGCGTCATTCTTGCGCCTGTTTTCCACGTAACATATGACACACATGACATCCATCCTTTTCCATGACATCCATAAAGCTGAAGGCTGTATGGATACAGCACTTCATTTTTGAGCTCTGTTTCTACCCTGGATAGTCCTCTCTCTGTAGACTCTGTGAAAAGTAAAGGTATAGGAGCTAGGTACAGGATGTAGGAGCTAGAATTTAAAGTCGGACTGAACATTATTCCTCAGTGAGCACCACTTGGAGTTACCAGCTGCAGGCCTCTAAACATCGGGCTGTCTGATTGTCTGAAGAACCCAGTGTAAAGCATCTTTTATAATTCACTTGTTTTTTGCTTTGGGTTCTCACTGTCAAATTAAAACTGTCGACATTAAGTTCATGGTGTAAATATTCTAATTCACCTTAGGAATTGGATTTTTTAAATTCAATTATGTTCTTTCATTTTCTTTGAACTTTTCATGTTAATCAAAATTCAAAGACGGACACCTGACTGCCAATCAATCAGTCTTTTATTAGTTATACAAATAAAGAAATTAATTGTTTAACTATCATAAATTTCTCATTGTCTCAGCCAGTTTTCTATTGAGTCGGAGCTGGGGAGTTGTATAGAGCTAAAACCAAGCTGCACTGTTTCCTTGAAGCAAAATTGTTATCTGCTTAAATGATTGCCATAGGCCTGAATGGAGTTTGCATGTTCTCCGTTTGCAGGATATGTGCGTTTCTTCCAACATTTCTAAATCAATCTTCTAATGTTAACCGGCCACTCTAAACAGCCATTTGGGCCGAGTGTGTGCATACATAGATGCTTCTTCTAGTGTTGTTTTCCCACCCCTGACTCAACGTAAATGATTTAAGTACACCACATAAATGTGAATGCTTTAATTTTACCAAAACACAATAAATAAGTACCAATTCTACATCACCCAATCCCACTTGCCCTCATGCTCCAGTAAAATGATAAACACACATTACATTACAATTTTATCATTTAAGTAAAGGACAGAGAAAACAAAATAAATCAGGGTTTTTTTATCTTTTTGAATACATCTAATCTGTCTATCACATATCAGGCATTTTACACATTTCTGTGTGAGGGAATTACTGCATTTGCTCCAGTCTGAACTTAGAAATCTCATTTAAGGCTGGATATATTAAAACTTCCATAATATTTTGCCAACCTCACTGACCTACACTGCAAAATATTTTTTAATAGAATATTAGGCTCTCTTGCCTCTGAGTTTTTTCATTATTACTCCCTCTCCAATAAGATATTCGACCACCCAGCGAATATGATTGAAAGGTCATAAACTCTATTTTGACAGAGGTTTACAAGGATTTACTTGCTTAGGAGACACTAACTCTTTTGAAGGTGAGTTTTAACTAAAACAAGAACTGCATAATTTTTTAATACCGTTGGTGTATATCCGATGTACACTCTGGGTACTGTTACTTCTTGAAGCCTATGATGGTTGCATTTGTAAAAGTAATATTTGGTTTACGATGCTATCCCATAAGACCGGATCAAAGACAGAAGTAATGGAATACAATTTAATTATGATACAGTACAAACAAATCTGTTTAAAGAGCTGTACTGAAAAGGCCAACTATGATAAAATAAAAGTTTTTGTATACACACCGCTTCTTTCTATAGAGCAATATTGTTCACGCTTGGTTCATTGAGTGTATGGTGTTTGACTTTACCATTTGGGAATTTGCAGTCAAGTGTGTAAGTATATAGTTTTAAAGCTATTATCAGTGGTGAGAAGAATGTGATTTTATATGAAACAGCTGGTACATTCAAAGCAGCGCATTCAGTGGGTTACTTCAGAGCCAAGGATGTCATCTGTTTTTAGAGAAAAGCAGTTTCAAACTAAGGTCAAAGAGCCAAAGCACCAAACGGGATGATACATGACAACCAGTCGTGAACATTTTTCCATTCTGTCAGTAAAAAAACAAGCCACATTAATTGTCTTAAAGACTTTATTTTTTATTTATTAAATCTTACCTGTCTTACCGTATTTAAGGTGTTCCTATTTTTTATTTTTTACGTGTAAGTTCGTATTAGTTCATGCTTTTGAGTCTAGTTTCTTAGTTGGTTTTTGTGTTCTGTTTTTGTTGTTATTAGATTCATTTATGTTTGATCAGGGGCTTCTAAATTTGAGAACCTCAGGTCTCAAAACACAAAGTGGTGGGGTTGCAAGAAGATTTTCAAACTCAACTTAATGTGATTCCTGAGGTATATGAAGAGACAAAAGATAATATGAAATCAATAAAAGCACCCTGAAATAAGTGACAATTTCCATTATTATACATTATTTAATGGTTAAATATGCCATGAAATAATGAAAAGTAACTGTAAAGCATTACATTTGCACATTAAATATATATTGTAAATGATTCATCAAATTTTTGAGATGATTTAATAGGAAATATAATTACTTTTGTACATGTTTATGGGGTTGCCAATTTATAGTAGCCATATTTGGGGTTACATGCTGAAATGTTTGAGAACCCCTGTCTTAGATCTCTGTTTGTCTTTTCTCCTGGTTCATAGTCTTCTTGCATCTAAGTCTGTAAACTGAGCATCTTAAAGATTTATTGAGGATACTCAAAAATATAAGCTAAAAGTTATAAATATTGTAATATTTCCCTGACGAGAAAATGAAAAATTTGCCTTAAATTTCAAATAACATATGTAAACATCCTAGTAAGAAAAAGCCTTACATTGGAATTTTACATGTTTTATTTACATAAAGTGCAGCTTGTACTGAAATAGTATTAAGGTCTTGTTGATTCTTGTTAATGTGTATATGATGTCGAATCACATTTTAGCATGGGATCCCATTTCTAAGTTAGATTTTAACCTTCAGAATATGCAGATGTTTCTGATTGTAAAATAGCACTAAGCAAGATTTTCATCTCAATATATCATCTTCTAAGACCCTGTGAGGCTGAATTCTAAACTAGCCCCTTAACATTAACCGTAGGTACTAATCCTGTTTGCGTGTTCCAGTCGAGGCAGTGGCGGTTCTAGGAAGTTTTTACTGGGGTGCCCAAGGGGTGGTTAAGAGATTTCTAGAGGTGGCCACATTAGCATTGTGCCTGACCAGTGCCACCATGAAACTTCCCTGAATGAAACTTCCCTGTTTTGACTGTATCTAATATCGCTCCATTAAGGTCTATTAACATTTACCTGCTGCTATTTTTAAAGGACACTTCAATTGCATTAAGCTTTAAAGCTTAAACCTCCGCACAGACTCTTGAACTGACACTGAATTGACCTATTAATTAGCTACAACTTCCAGTTCTAGATTCTTAATATGTTTATAAACTTCCCAACATATACAAATGTACAGATTTTTTTTAACTCCTGGGATCTTTGCTTCATGTACTTCACAGATGCAGCTGTGCTCTTGCTTCACTGTATTTTTCAAAAATGTGCCTTTTGCTTCTCTAGAATCACAACCTTTGCTTCACTCCCCTTGCAGTGCTCCTGGGCCACCCTGAGCCCCTTCACGGAATCTACCATTGCATTTTATGATATCTAATTTGAAAGCTAGGTTTTACAGTTTAACACTTAAGGTTTGCACTTGGGAGGATTTCAACCATTTTTCTAAGTGTGCATATGTTTTTTTCAGGTTATTGCCACATTTGTCTGTCTTTTTCTGATGAAACCAAAAGTCTGATGGTTGCCTGGCAACACTTAAGCCTTTTACATCTCTAATCTAAATAAAAGATCTACCATCATTTCTGATTTTAAAGATAATACGGGAATTGCTTTTTTAACTGATACTGTACGATATTTCACGTACCTAAAATGTTTCCTAATAATTCAAAATTATTTATGTTTGCAAGAATAATCATTAAATGCAATTACTAGTAAGTGTGTGCACATTTCTTGCACAACCCATAATATGGGTTGGTTGTACTATTGCTTGCTCGTGATATGTGACCCTGAAACACGATTTATGGACACTTGTTAACGACTGTCTACTGTTTCTATGTGGTCATGCAGGGGGTGGATGGTCAGTGACCCTATGCAATCTGTCAGGTTTGACCACAGTCAATAAGCTTTCAAACTATTTTGAACAATAAATAAACTTTACTGTATTGTTTCAATATAGGATCTACTGTATTGGAATGTATGTAATTGACTCAGATTCTGTCAGTATGATTCGACAGAGTATAATGTGCTTTCAGATAGTATGTGTTGGGAGTTAATTCTATATCAATTAACCAAATAAAATTTAACTAAACTGATTGAGAATAGTCTTCATAGGCAACTACACACACAGGCACCTGCCTAGAGAAATGTGTGTAGCTGCATGTAGTCATTCTGTTGTGGTCATGGTGAAAATCAAATACATTAAAAAGTAATCTAAAAAGAGCAAATCTGAATAAAACTGACTAAACATTAAATGTTGTTTACTGATAATTAGAAATCTCTCCTCACAGTCTTAATTATTTAATTACTTGATTTGAGGTAATCAGATTGATAACCTGAGTCAATTCCTTCTACTTATTTGAATTTTGACAGACTCTGGGAAATGACAGAGCAACTAACCAATATTAGGCCAGTACGAACTTACAACAAGGAGGTCTGCTTCAAAAACCCTGAAAGCATGTTTTAAAATAGGCTAATTCTTGATAAACTGACTGCACAGATGAAGTCTCGAGGGTCACTTTCTTGCGCTGAAAGATCTTAAAACTCCTTTCTAAGAAAAATATTGATATGTTTGCACACTCAGCTTCTCCAATTGCTGCTGACCTGCTGTCTTATTCCCAGACAAGCTCCATCTATCTGTGAAAGTAGGCTCCAATTAAGTAATATTTATCTGGTAAATTTGTATTTGTAAGAGGTTTCAAAAGCTGAGAAGCTTGGGTTAGCCTTGTCCGGATCTTTATGTGCTCTATAAATAGATTTAACTGAAATATTCCCATCAAAACATTACAAACAAAAAACATTTTTCAAACAGATTATATTATATTTCTCTCTTTATATTTCTCTGTAAAAATCTACCAGACAACTGCTTGTTATTAAATTATAGAGGTGCTGAACAGCTGCTGGACAGCTTTAAACCATTTAGACACCTGGTGGCATAGATCAAGCCAGGAACTAAACAAGATACAGCATTTGGATTACATGCTACTCGGCTGTGGACAAAAACTTGGAAACAAGAGATGGTCTTTGTTGGTCTTTAATATAATAGAGCAAAATACATTACTGGTTTTGCATGTAACCCACTTTATCATTTCAGTTCTAAATTCATCCATCGTCTCCCGCTTCATCCGTCAGGGTCGTGGTTGGGCCGGTACCTATCTCAGGCAGACTATGGCCGTAAGGCGGGGTACACCCAGGACAGGACGCCAGACTGTCACAGGGCAACACATAGACACAGACAAAGATTTACAACCATGTGTGCACACACTCACACCTAAGGACAGTTGAGAGATGCCAATTAACCTAACAGTCTTGTTTTTGGAGTGTGGGAGGAAGACGGAGTACCTGGAGACAACCCACGCATGCACGGGGAGAACACGCAAACTCCATGCAGAAAGACCCCAGACCGGGATCGAACCCAGAACTTTCTTGTTGTAACAAAAACAGTGCTAACCACTGCTCTACCGTAAAGCCCAGTTCTAAATCTTTTAGCCTTTTTACTCATTCTTCTCTTAATTTTCTTTCTTTTCTTTTGTCTCATGTTTTATTTAATGTGCATCCCCTCTTTTTGATTTATAATGCCAAAATATCTGTTTTCCAGTTTGAAAACTATGCATCACTCTGTGTGTATATGGTGCTATAGATCATGCATTTGCTTTGCTTTGCAATTAACATCAACATCTTGAACATATAAAGGAACAGATTAGGCAGCTCAGAGATAGATTTATTGTGATTATTAAAACAAGGTTAGGTTATAAAACACTAATCCAAGATTTGGGAACTCCATAAATAACTGTTTCATAATTTGAAGAAGAAGAATATTTGTCATCATTATGTAAGCATTATGAATTTTTGTTAAGACAGATGCTCAGAGTGAATATATAGTACATAGGTAGAAATTAAACAATGTTATTGAAAAAAAGCATGTATCCTTAGAAGAAACCCTATTATTAAAAATTTCTTCAATAAAAACATAAAATATTAAACATATTTAGAAGAGTAACTTTTAGAGGAAAGATAATAAATGACATAGCACATCCAGCATATTGTCTCCTCAAGTCGAATAGTTTCTGTTTTACCTCGTTTAAATTTTGTAACTTAAAACTTAATAACTTAAAAAAAAATAATTAACAGATAAATTAATTAACAAAATAATTTTTAATTGTAGCTCTACTCTGAACTCTGCTGGTCCTTAATTTGTACATTTTTTTTAAGGAGTACTCAGTATATAATAAGCAAAACAGTGTGTGCGGCTGTGTTATATTGAAGATGAGATGGAATGTGAGTGTCTGATGAGGCTTTAACATTTGCAATGGACTGCACTAAGAGCCAGAAAGTTCAGCCAGATGCAACAGATTGATGTTTAAAGATTTATTGAACATTTATTGAAGATTGATTGGTCTCAGAAAGCCACCAACAGTGGCTCTGAAGAGAGAGAAAGGTTTTTGGCTGGGCACGAGCCAACAGGGTGACATTCTGTTGAACTAACAGGCTTTTAATCTGAATCCCTAGTTTGATGTGTGGTTTTGATCCAACTGAGCTGCAAACAGAGCACACAGGGAGACATCTTTAGGTTTACTAACCAAGGGAGGTTGGCAGGAAATGATGATCAGGACACAAAAACTTGGTTGAAGCCGTAAAAACGGAAAGAGGTGACAGGATCCAAAGGTCAAGCTTAAATCTGTAGTTGGGAGACAGATTCAGGCAGACAGACTCAAGGGTTAGGCAGGAGGCAATAGCAAGAATCCAAAAAAAGGTCCTGAAATCAGAAGGCAGGAGAATATCCAATGTGAGGTTGGTGCAGACAAACAGGTCAGAATCATGACAGACAACTTTGTTATACATGCACGTTTGTTCGCATTATTATAAAACAGCCAGTATGATGTATATACCCGCAGAATACAAACAATGCTACAGCGACAGGTTCTTAAGTCTAAATGCTTAGGTTGCCATGCCTGTGACAGGTGTACAAAAACGTATACCCTGACACTATATAATGAGATAGGGGATTCTGTTGCTAACTTATACAGGACGGTCTTCTGTCCTAGGACTTATATAAGATAAACCTGCTAACCTAGATGACACTAATCTCTAAGATGATAGGCTCACAATCTCATTCAATGGTAACACACACACATATACACATCTGTGATGTATATACTAACCAAGGACCTTACATTGACTTCCAGTGATATTCAATAGTTTTCATGGCCTAAACCTAAACTTAACCATTACAAGTACATACCTAACCCTATCCCAAAACTGATCCACAACTTTTTTCTAAACCCAAACCCCCCAAATATGAAGGAAATGGAAAGGGTCCTCATTTTACTCCTAAAATATCAAAAATATACTCAGCTGCAAGTAAAACTACACACAGATAAAAACCCTCATCTTGCTGTATGTCAGGAGAAGGATAGTCAGTCCTTGAGTGCTGCTGTTCTGCAGCTTTTCCATGCATCCCTGCTCAAATACATATGAAACAAAAGGCTAAATTGCAATCTTTGTTTGTTAACAAGTTAAAAAGAGGCCTAACCGTTAACCGATCATTTGTTTCAGGTGTGCTGGAACAAGGACACATACAAAAGCTACTGAATACTGACCCCTGAGGTCCTACATTAGTTAACCATATTTTATGTAGCAAGGACCATGTGTTAACTCCAACTGATTTTCATTACCTTTCAACCATTTCTATTATCTAACCCTAACAGTAACATTAAACCTAACCCTTTCCAGTGCTTACCTAACCTTCAGCGACCTGCACACACCCCTGTGTGCAACACCGAAGATTAGATATGTGGCCCTTTTGTTAGAAAATATATGTTAAAGTGCCCCCTTGTGAGCCAAAACAGTGCTAAAGTGTTCCCTTGGGAGTCACATTGAGTGCGAAAGTGTCCCCTTGAGAGTCAAAACGCATGTTAAAATGTCTGCTTGGGAGTCAAAACGCACCTAAGTGTCCCCTTGGGAGTCAAAACAATACTCCCTTGGGTTTCAAAATGCATGCTAATGTATCCCCTTGGGAGTCAAAACATGTGCTAAAGTGTCCCATTGGGAGTCATAACACATGCTATAGTGTCTCTTGGGTGTCAAAACGCACCTAAGTGTCTCCTTGGGAGTCAAAACAATGCAAAAATACTTCTTTGGGTTTCAAAATGCATGCTAAAGTATCCCCTTGGGAGTCAAAACATGTGCGAAAGTGTCCCCTTGGGAGTCATAACACATGCTATAGTGTCTCTTGGGAGTCAAATGCATGCTAAAGTGTCCACTTGGGAGTCATAATGAGTGCTAAAGTGTACCCTTGGAAGTCAAGATTTACACTTAAGTGTCCCCTTTGGAATTCAAATGTGTACTAAAGTGCCCCCTGGAATTCAAAACATGTTCTAATGAGAGTCAAAATGGTGCTAAATTGTCCCCTCAGGAGTCAAAGCGTATGCTAAAGTGTCCCCTCGGGAGTGAAAACATGTGCTAAAGTGTTCCCTTGGGAGTCATAACATGTGCTAAAGTGCCCTCTACAGTGGTGAGGATGCACTATATGTGCCCTTATTTTCCTTTCACCCCTGCCTGTCAAAAAGTCTATGCACAACACTTCTAACCCTAACCTAAACTGAATTAACACTTCCGTCCTAAAGCTAACCTGTGACAAAAGCAAAGTGAAGGCCATCTACTGTCCTCACTTTGGTAAAAACAGTAGCCTACTATGTGGAAATGGGAAATATGGTCCACTCTGATACCAAAAGAGTAGCTCCTTAGACACACTCACATTATTTATCTTTACCAGCTCACTGAATAGACTAGCGTTCATTGTTTTGTTCAAGCCAAACCTTAAATTCAGCCCTAAGAAGTCCAGGCCCGACCCTCATGATAATCTAAACCCAGCTATCAGGTTTCCTCTTATGCATTAAGAGAACAACAGGACAGAATTGGTAATGACAGTAGGTCCGAAGAGCTAATGGTCAAGCATGATCAGTAAATACACCAAGGAAAGCTCTAATAAAGCAAAAAGAAACAACAAAAAAAACTAGATGTACACATATTCTTATGATCATCTAATTTTTTAGTCTCATTCTCATGTTTGTTCCTTCACCTAATTTCTACTGAATCATATCTGCCCTATTTCTAACCATCCAGATCCAAGACTGATTCAGCTCCAGTCAGCTGTTTCAGATCCACAACCCTCCTCAGTGTTACTGTTTAGCTGAGTTTTTACCTCACAGTGTTCGATAAATCTTCAAACATCAGAAATAGGAGCTCTCAGCAACAAATCATTGCCAGACTTTATTCTCGTCTTTCCACATTTTAGTTTTGATCTCTTTCCCCAAGAACGATTAAATGCAGAATGAAAGGGAACCAGGAAAAGTTTGATATAAGTATAGACCAGGGTCCCCCAATGCTGCCCCTGGAGGTTCGGTAACCTACACCTTTAAGATGTATCTCTGCATCCACAAATCAATGTGTAAAGGACCTCCTCACAAGGCAGCCAATTTCTTCAGAGTCCTGCTGATGACCTGACTTTTTGACTGGCACATTTAAAAGTTGCATGACAACCAGCCTAGAGGACCAAAACTGACAAACCCAGATATAGACCATTGATTCCAAAAGTTGGGTTTATGGATCAACAAGTATGACGTCTTGAGATCCTCTACAGAAATTAAGCTAAGCAATAAACGGAAGAGTGATCAAGTATGTTTATGGGCTAAAAGATATGAAAACATCACTTAGAAAAAGAAAAAAACAGTAAAGTATTTTTTGATACTGATTTTATTGTTATCATTATAGTAATTGCTAAAAATAAACGCTCTCTGTGAGTGGCCTTCTGCTGAGGCCCACTTCTGCTGAGGCCAACTGGTAGTTCTAAAGAGTTTTTTTTAATTGGCTATAATCCAACCATTAGTTTGGGTCATGAGTCCTACTGATCCTATTTTCTGGGCCAGAAGCCAAGAAGTTTTAGGGATTTGGGGGTTTTTTGTTGTTTTGTTTTTTTTTATTTGTTACTTAAAAGCTTTCATTGAATATCAAACGTTTATCAGTGATTGATCATATGTCAACTTTTAATAGTTGTATAACTCAAATAATACATCAGATTGAGACTTGAAACTTACACAAGGATGGAAATGTTTAGCATAGATTTCTATTTATGTTGATAGTATTTTGATGCAGTCTGCTTAGTGGTAACCTAAACATTTTCTAAATGTAAAAAAAAAACAGGCGATCATGTTGAATGCTTTTATTAATAGGTTTTCAAAGACCTAGCCACACAGGAAACCAAAGCAGCAGGTTAATGTGACAAAAGTCATCACTCCTCACCACCAATCTGTGCTCATGTCTGAGTGGGAGATACTTCTTAACAGTGCCCCTTTATTCCATAAAAACTTTCATCTGGAAAAATTTTCTTCACAGGAAAAAGGGCTGGAAAACAGGAGAGAAACCCCGTGAAGTCAGCCACTCTTCAATCTGTGCTGTGGAAAACCCATTAGAAACAGATGAGCTCGCAGACAAGCAGGGGGAACAGAGAAGTGCAGGATGATTGGCAGAAAAGTGGCTGTGCTTCTGTATGAAGGTAAACAGGTAATTATGAAGACCTTCCTTGGCAGACTCATTGTGATTTACTGTAACACTCTCCGTGTGCCAGCTAGCAGCTGTGGTGAGAGTCTTTCACAACTTTAAATCAAAAGCTCATCTAAAATGAAGAGGGATTCTTCATTTGATGCTGGTTTAAATTAAGGGACAGAGATTTAGGGTTATAGGCGCCTTTACACCACTGTGTTTTCTTATGAGAAAACCACAAATAGAACAAGACATTTAGGGAGGATTAAGGGCTGTCATGCTGGAAATTAAGAATAAGACCTGTAGGTCAACAAACAACTAAATATTACAACTGATAAAACAGTTTTTATTTTGATTTGATGATTTCAGACAATCACATCACCTACAAACATAACAACAACAACGATTTTTGTGTTTCTAAGTGTAAATACAAAATCTTACTCAAATTTACATACCTAAATACATGTAAATACACCACTTATTCGGTGACTGGGAGTCTGAAAAGGAGTATGATGAAGTTTCACTTATATAATCATACCCATTTTCCATTCATTAATTCATAGCATGAGTAATCATCCTATTTCTAGTATTCTTTCCAAGACAATAAAACAGTAATGATAACTATGATAGGTTTTTAGATAAATCATTAGAGAATAGTAGAAAACTGCTTTGATCTTGGCTTCTGTAAGAGTTG
>JAUZNJ010103077.1:5491-17196 GCA_034780135.1 Jordanella pulchra | reverse complement strand
GGCCAAACAGAGGCCAAACAGAGGCCATACAGGGGCCATCTGAATTCCAGGCCGGAAAACTTCTCCATAATTTACAGCATTAAAACCTATTTGGATTAAAAAAAAACAAACAAAAAAAAACTGTTAAAATAAGCATTTGCTTTGACGAAAAAAGGCTTTTCCAAGTTTCCGATGAGTACGGAAAAACAGAGGAAATAAATGATCATGGTTGTTATGGCTACCTTGTTGCTCTGAAAGGAGCAGAGCCGGTGCTTTGGTACTCAAGTCGATATCGACTCATTGCAACTGGACACAATTAAAGTAAATGTAATTTGCAAAATTTGCGAGATTCTGTATTATTTGAACATCTAGTGAGGGTCTGTGGATGGTAGGGTCAACAGCTGCAACACAGCACGTTTTAACAACATCATTGCTGCTGTTAGCTCCTTAGAAATAGCCTTTTTGCTAAACTTATATAATCTGCAAACCTCTGCTTTGGGCCTGATTTTCTTCCTCCTCCTTACTTTGCTTTTGGAAAGCTGCTTCCGATGGCTTTGATGTTCTTTTCATCTTTTACTTTCAATCACTGAAAAGTGTAACACACCACGACCGAGCCTTACATTGCTCCACGGCTTCTACACTGTGTGCAGAATTATTAGGCCAATGAGTATTTTGATCATATCCACCTCTTCGTACATGTTGTTCTACTCCAAGCTGTGAGGCTTGAAAGCCAACTACCACTGAAGTAAATCAAGTAAAGTACATCTATACAATAGAAAGGATTGTGGTCTAATAACATTCACACCCTATAGAAGGTGTGTGATACATTTACTTCTATAGGTAAGGCTAATCTATAGAATAACTGTTACCATTATGCAGGACAATTAACAAAGACAACATATTTTTAGAGAAAATAAAATGAGGAAACAAATAAAATAGAAGAAACAAAATACAACATTGAGGAGTTCAATGCAAAACTAGGACTCAGACCGTAAGTGCTGTCCAACAGGTTTAAGTCCAATTCAAATCTCAAGTCATTTATGCAAATGTACAATTCACAAGTCTGTGAGCACTTTTTAGATTAGCTCTATTAAGATAGTTTCACCCGTTTTGGAGTATGATTTGATTCAAATCATAAACACATGCATCAGGCCTTAAAAACAGCAATTATTAAACCACTATTGATGGACAAAGGAATCCTGCAGAACTACAGGCCCGTCTCAAACCTTCCCTTCATCAGTAAAATGATTGAGAAAGTTGTATTTTAACAGTTAAATGCCTTCCATGGAAATGGATCCATTTGTTTACTACATCTGTTTACTGAGGATTTATTAGTTAAGGTTCTGGTCCAACTGTCTGATTTGATTTACTACCTGCTTTATCGTGTTTTTAACTTAACTTGATTTTATTTTTCTTCTATGTTATTGTCTAATTCATGTAAAGCATTTTGAATTGTCCATGTACTAAATTGTGCGTTAAAAAATAAACTGGCCTTGTCTAAAGTCCTAAGACTTATTACTTGAGACTAATTTGAGTCCAAGTCATGTGACCTACTGCTTATGGTCATATTCCTGACTAAGGCCCCTCTCGCTTCACTTTGTGCTCCTGGGCTATAATGTGGGGAAATAATAACAGAAGTAAGTTGCATACCTTCAAAGTGATCTCTATGTTCTTAAAGCTAGAAAAGTGAGAGCTTTCACCTCTTCCATCCTTCTGTCTCACCTACAGCGATGATTTCCACGCCTGCATTCTTAAGCCGATTAGCTGCTGCGATGGCATCATCCTGAGACTTCCCATCAGTCAGCAAGACCAGGAAAGATGGTGCGTTGGCTCTCGCTCCTACCTCAGGCCTCATGTTTTCCTCCATGACGTGGAGCAGTGCCTGTCCTAGGAGAAACCAGGCTGGTCACCTGCAGGCAGACGCCTCCACGGCTGAAGCAGAAAGTCGCATGGCGTCCCTACCTGTAAAGGTGTTTCCTCCTTTATACCTAAAGTTCCTCACTGCCTCCAAAAGCTGCTCTTTAGTGGTGAAGTTATTAAGATGCCACTCTGTGCGAGGGTCTCCGCTGTACTGGCTCAGCCCTGCGGCACAAACACCACATTCATCCAAATCTTGGCTGTTTTTCTTTGGTTTTTCCAGAGCCTGGATCCAAATGGAACCATTTCATCCATCTGACAGGCTGGTCCTCACCGATCTGAATGTGGTTTGGTCCAACTTTGAAAGGTGTCACCAGACCCTCCAGGAAGTCTCGGACGCGCCTGAAGTTGGTGCGTCCAATGCTCCAGGAGCCGTCAACCAACAGCATGATGTCTGCTGCTGCGTTGCTCTCACACTGGTACGGTTTCCTCGGAGGAATCCCTTCATATAAAGATACATTCATTGATTAAATCAGGTCTAAAATAAATTAGTAACTGCACTTAAAACTATTTTTGTTTACTTAATCTCTTTGTAAAATGATCAAAACCCTCAAAGTTATTAGTAGTTTATCATCATCATTAAGTGATAAAAAGAAAATGTTTTCCTAAAAGGGGAGAACATTGTGAAAATATTCTAAGTCAGTTCTTTGCAGAACCACCTTTTATCTTCTTTCAGCTTTGCCTCATTTTTACATCTTATCTCTCAAGATGTGAAATCTTTGAGCTGAGCGTGATGGTTCAGGTCCAGTCTGGATGAACAATGATTGCCTTTAAATCTGGACCCATTCTAACATGAACACATGTTCCTTGTGGACCAGGTTTTACTCTGGTTGGAGGTCGGTCACCTGTACCCAGGCTGAAATCTTTGGTTTTTTACAGACCTGACCTGACTCTATCCACCCTCCCGCCACATTTGACCAGCTGCCTGCGAAAGAGAACCATCCCCACAGCATGATGTTGCTGCTATTGGTTAACCATATGTTGTAAGCTTTGTACATCTGTTTCTAAACCCCCATCCTTAGAGATGTTTTGTAACAGGGTTACACCTACTTTCTATTCTAATAAAATCTGAGGTGGAGCTAGATGAAGTCAGAATTGAGCAGGGTTCTGCTCGTTCTCCACCCACAGGTAAAGACGATGTCTCATTCTTGTGTCCTTTTTCATTTGTAGATGTTTTGACTCAACAATAGGGACCACTTTTCATCATTCTGCTTCATTCTATCTCTATTCTTCTATTCTTTAGTATTTATCAGTTAAACCTCTATAGTTGTGCTTTGTCTGCTTTTTCTCATCATAGTAGCTTCATCTGGTCTGTTCCTGTTCGCTAAGGCTCCGTCCTGGAGAGAAATATCAGTTGTGCTGCTGCCATCAACACCTTGGTTTATAGTTATTGGAGCTTGGCCTGATTTTTTCAGTGTAGTTCTGTTTCTCTTACTGTGACTAACTGGATGCGTTCTCTTTCATCCTCTTACATGGGAGCTGCTTGGAGCTCCTCTGCCTGGTTGTGTCTTTCCTGGATGGGGCGCCTGTGGAGCTAGCTAACAGTTAGCTTTTATATCTCTGCTTCTGTCTCCTTGAACCCCAGTCTTCCTCAGCAGATGGCCGCTCACACTGAGCCTGGTTCTGATGGAGGTTTCTTCCTGTTAAAAGGGAGTTTTTCCTCAACACTGTCACTACATGGATGCTTGGTGTGTGGGATTGCTGTCGATGCAATTAGCTGGTTCTCCTTAGATAGAAAACTTTGAACCAATCAGTGCTGTAGAAATCAAATGAATTGAATTTACAACCATTTCCAGAGCAGAGGACTGATTGGATGTTTGATTGAAACACATTTATGGGTGTGTCTTATTAAGGATTTATACTTGATCTTCTTTCACAAAAAGTAGATATCTGAGCTCCACAGCTTCGACACATCTAGTCATTAGGTTCTTCCATGAGCCACGGATAACTGCAGATCCTCCAGAGCTCTGCCAGCGGCTGTCACAGCCATGTGTCTGTATATGATCCGTTTCACTCTCCTAATCTTAAACAGCTCCATTAGAGGATCTGGGGCCTTAACGGGATGGATGGAGTTGAAACCCAGAGCTGGTCTACCTACTGATCAGAGGCCGACCTCACTGTATATGATGGTACTTAAGGGATGGAATGTAAATGCACTCCACACCAGTCAGATTACTATTTTTACAAAGTTAAAAACCAAAAACTCATTCTATGTTGCTCTACAGTTAATAAGCTCCATTGTGTCAGTTGGCCATATAAACCACTTCCAAGCTTGAAGATTAAAGTCCTAAATTGTGAAAAAAATGTATGATTTATGAAGCAAAACTTCTGTTAACGGGTTGCATCCATAAACTTGAGTGGTTTCCAGGGCCCTAGAGCCTCCTTATGTCAGGGAGGACAAAGAGGATACGTACCCTGCAGCTACAAGGGAGGACCTGTCATTTTCCTACCTGTGAACACCATCATCATGCAGCAAACCAGCACTTACTGCTGGGAAACATCATGTTTCTTTAGCTTATTATAGAGCAGAAGAAGAATGCCAACTTCCTGCTTGGAAACAATTTTCTTTGTTAGGTTTTGGTTCTGGTTTGCTGATTCATTAAATCAGAAAAATAACTGAAAAATTCTGTAAATATTAGAAATCAAAGTTTTCCTTTGCAGAAACCTTTGTCGCTGGAGTTTGCCAGCTGCTAGGTTACCCTGTTTCATCCCCTGCTCCTCCTTGTCCTCCAGTGTGGAACGATGCCGCTCCTTCTCTTTCTTCTTTTTCCTCTTCTCTCTGGTGCCTTTCTCAGGGGGCTCATCAGGGTGTTCGGGAGGGGTTTCTGTGGCTGAGGGCTCTGGGGACCAGAGGCAGCGATAAATACAGGGGTGGGGTCAAAGTAAGATTAGCTAAAGCTGTTTCCAGGCCAGCTGGGGCTGAACGGGGGAATATCAAAGAAAAAAGTGAAAAAAACTCAACTTCACTCTGCTGATATTAAATAAACAACCTAACTTAGATAAGCAGTAGTTATGTTTTAACTTATGCGAACAGAAAAACATTCTCATCTTTTCTGTTGATTTGTTTTCTGCTACATGCTGCAGTTTTTACCAAACCTCTGTGGTCTAACAGATTTCATCCACTAATGTGAAACCAAACTGTAAAAGAAACTTTGGTTGCAAAGTCTACTTGAACATGCTGGTTGTTTTCTTTAAGTGCTGATTTGCAAAGGAATACAATCTTTGCAGCTCAAACCAGTTTAAAACCCCACTATTGCTAAAGTCAAACCTGCTTGCAGAGCTGAGTAACCTTCAGTACTTGGACTGTTTTTAGAACAAGCAGAGACTTAAGGGATGAATAAAAACGTGCAAAAGGTGAATTTTGAATAATATATACCCTTTAAAAGAAGAGTCTGGGAATAAGAAACTACTGGGTTTAAATGATAAGAATAAACCTAGAGGAGAATAATAAACTCTTACCGATGACAGTCTAACAGTGGTGTGTGGATCAATACATTAACTTATTACCTTGAAAGGTTTCATGCTCAACATTTTCTCCCTGAGCTTTCAGCGCAGCAGCAATTATTAGATATTCTGAGGGAAGATTGGATTTTTCCTGTTCCTGCGTAAAGATTCCTTTGTTGTACCTGGAGATTTTAGACATTACTGAGGCTAGCAAAGGGTTTATGTCAGTATTTCTCCTTGTGTGTGTGAGTGTGAATGAATTCATTTGATCTATCTTGATAAAAAGGCCAAAAAAGATAATCCAGAGGGAGTTAGCATCTTAGCTATCATCCAGACGGGGTTAGCATCTTGGCCATCGTCTAGACTGGGTTAGCATCTTGGCCATCGGCAAAATGGGGTTAGCATGTTAGACATGGACCAGACTGGATTAGCATCTTAGCCATCATCCAGACGGGGTTAGCATCTTTGCCATTGTCTAGACTGGGTTAGCATCTTGGCCATTGCCCAGATGGGGTTAGCATCTTAGATATCGCCCAGATGGGGATAGCATCTTACCCATTATCCAGACTGGGTTAGCATCTTAGCCATCATCCAGACTGGTTTAGCATCTTAACCATCACCCAGACGGGGATAGCTTCTTCTCCATTATCCAGATGGGGTTAGCATCTTAGCCATCAGCCAGACGGGATTAGCATTTTAGCTATCATCCAGACGGGGTTAGCGTCTTAGTCATCGCCCAGACGAGGTTAGCATCTTGGCCATCATCCAGACAGGGACTTAGCCATCCTCCAGATCGGGTTAGCATCTTAGCTAACATTCAGACAGAGTTAACATCTTAGCTATCACCCAGACGGGGTAAGCATCTTAGCTGTCATTCAGACAGGGTCAACATCTTGGCTATCACCCAGATGGGGTAAGCATCTTAGCTGTCATTCAGACAGGGTCAACATCTTGGCTATCACCCAGACGGGGTTAGCATCTTAGCTAACATTCAGACAGGGTTAACATCTTGGCTATCACCCAGATTGGGTAAGCATCTTAGCTGTCATTCAGACAGGGTTAACATCTTGGCTATCACCCAGATGGGGTAAGCATCTTAGCTACCATCCAGACAGGGTTAGCATCTTAGCCATCATCTGCACTGGGTTAAAATCTTGGTCATCACCCAGATGAGGTTAATATCTTAGCCATCACCCAGATGGGGTTAGCATCTTAGCCATGTCCCAGATGGGGTTAGTACTTAGCTACCATCCAGACGGGGTTAGGATCTTAGCAATCATTCAGACGGGGTTAGCATCTTGGCCATGGCCCAGATGGAGGTAGCATCTTGGCCATCGCCCAGACAAGGTTTGAATCTTAGCCATTGCCAAGTGGGGGTTAGCATATTAGCCATTGTCTAGACTTAGTTAGCATCTTGGCCATCGCCTTGATGGGGTTAGCATCTTAGCAATCATCCAGACGGGGTTAGCATCTTAGCTGTCACCCAGACGGGGTTAGCATCTTAGCTATCATCCGGACAGGGTTAGCATCTTAGCTATCGTTTAGACTGGGTTTTTACATATTGGCCATGGCCCAGATGGGTTAGGCATCTTGACTGTCATCCAGACAGTCTTTGTACAAAACAACACCAGGTTAGGGGGACACTAACTGTCAATCTTCGGTAGGATCAGGGGGCCCTTTGGGGGGTCTGGTGAAACTTTAAATGTGCGAGTATCCAGCTGCAGCCCACAGAGGGAGGATCTCCAGCAGAAACATCTAATCCCCACCAACAGGATCCTGTGGAAGGCCCTACTGCCTTTCACCGATATCCAAAAACAGAAAAGCTGTTCATCTAAGTTCCTGATGCACTCCCGACTCCTCTAACATTAAGAACGACCTTTATTAAAGTCTGAGACTGACTGGATCATAAGGCCTACCATGTGTCAAACATTTCAGATGTCTGCTCTGATACTTAATTTATGTTGTGCTTCTTCTGACATTCAGAGAGCTTCATGTCACCAAATCCAGGCAGAAAAAAATGAAAAGAACTACATTTCATGTAGTTCCCAGCAGAGTTTTCACTGAAACACTTTTAGCGTGATGACCACCTCATTACTTATTGTATGTGTAGAATCAGTAAAGTATTTTCTAACTAGTATCTAGTACCGGCATTCATGGTGGCAGCAACCGTGGCAACAGGAGGCTCCGGAAACTGAACGGGTGGCAGGTACTGTAGAACAGCCGTAGCTTCATCCAGGTCCCCAGATCCCGACCCAACAGGGATCAGCTTCCTTCGGTTGTCACGGCTCCCACTGCGGATCACCTCCTCCTCTCGGAGACCCTCCACTGAAAAATAAAACACTGGGAGTGATGATAATCATCATCATCATTACCATCATCCTCCTCTAGGACATTCTCAGGTCCTGACGGGTAAAATCATAGCCTGTTTCTGAAACTGATGAGATTTTAACCATAATAATTGTTTTAACCATCATCTTCACTGCTTTGTGAAGCATTATGGGCTGGTCAGGAGAATCCAATGATTATCAGCTATCTCCACCAGCAGAGGTGTTTAAAAACAAAGTAGAGCAGTGATGCAGGCAGCGCTCTGCAAAGAAACTGCATTTTTAGGACATGCTGGGACAGAACCGTGGTCCATTCAGGCTGCAAGGCGGTGAGCTTAACCCAAACAGGACGTTTAAAGCTGCAGCAGAGTTTTAACCTTTAAACAATTGAGCATCTGTCAAGAAACAGGCTGGATTTAAAACCAGCAGCCGTGGCTTCAGGAAACCTCTGAGCAGAGGTTGGATCTCTGCTGTATAAGGAAAACACAGGAGGTCTGCTGCTGTTCTAGCACCACTGGCTTCACTGACATCATCCACAACCATAACAACAGCAGGGATTATGGAAATTGGAAGAAAAAACAAGGCTTTAAAAGGTAAAGAGCAGAAATCATCCTGAAGGTCTGCTTGGTGCCTCTAGTATTAAACCAATGGGTTGATTCATCGATGAAAAGCTCATTTTCAATCTAACTTCTGGGGAACAGAAATCTTTAAGCAAACCTTTTTACAAAGATTTAATTTTTGTAATCATTTTTGTGCTAAATTGCAACAGAAAATCTGTTTTTGTGTAGTTAAATGATGCAAAGATGGCGCATGTCTGGTGTTTTCTCTGGCTGATCTGCTGCACTGTTGAGGGCCTGGAGTTATAAGAAAGAGCTGACAACAATAAGTCCATGTTCAGATGTTATAAAGTAGGAAGTTCCTAAACAGAGGAATCCAGAGCAGCCTGGGCTCAGAGTGAGAAGAGGCCCGGAGGGGCGGATTCCCAGACTCCCATCCTTTCCATGTCAAGCTGTTTTCTCTCTGATATGCCTGGACACGCTCAGTTCTACACAGACCTACCGTCACCTTGCATGTTTTCCCAGCAGCAGTAGGGTCTACGGAGCCGCGGGACAGGAACACATCTAGCTGACTGGAAATATGAAATATGAAAGGCTGACAGCCAGCTGACACGTCCCTCTGAACGGGATGAGTTCACCTCAAGAGAAGTTTCCATCACACAGTCTAATCCTTGGTTCAGTCTCCATATCTGTCAGTGATTCTCACACAGTTTAGGCAGAAGTCGACCTTTAGGACTGAGCCTGCTTTGGCCTGGACACAAAGACACTAAACTGATGAGGAGCAGCTTTACGCCCAGGTGTCTGTAACTCAGAGGTTTGTCTTCTCAGAGGCTGCAGTCTTGAGGTGCAGTCGGGTCACTGATGATTAGAAGGACCAACTGAAGGTCCTCCTTCCAAACATGCCTGCAGATCCTTGCCTGAAGGCCATAGCTTTCAGGACTGGGTTGGATATCTTGAGCAGACAAGGTTCTAGAATAGGCTGTTAGAAACACTTAGACAGACCCGCAGCGCCTGGATAAAGAAACCAACCTAAGACAGCAGACATGTTTTTTAGCTAAATAAATCTGGATCTGAGGTTGATGCTGAGCTTCTTACAGGTGAATCTCCTTTTTGCCAAAAGCTTCTCTGTGGTCCCGTTGAGGACGAACACTTGGAGGGAATATTCCTGGCTGGAGTCCAGTCCTGCCACGGTGGCCCGGCCCCGGGTGGTGGTCAGCATCAGCTCCGGCTGCTGCTCTTCTAGGAAGGAAAACAATGATTTATTATCTTCCCAGAGCTCAGTTAGAGGCTGCTCTGTTCTCTGTTGCGTTTCCTCGTGTCTCACTTCCTGTTCATGTGCTTCACTCTATGCTGCAAAACACCAACAGCAGCTTCAGAGCCTACACCTTAGCTGGAGAGATCTTCCCCAGATCTAAGTATTGATCCTCTACAGTTAATCACCTGAGAGCCTCATGCTACCATGTAAACTAACAGGTCAACCAAAGGGAGAAATTATTAAACAAGTAGAAGCATGCGGTTTTAAAAAAACAGGAATTCAGTCCAGTTCAACAATTCAGAGAGACACCTTTAAATGTAGCCCTCCGGTGCAGAGCTGGACATCCAGCTCAGAGGTTAGTTAGAGGAGGCTGGTGACCAAACAGCATCATAAAGAACCACTGCAGGTCAGGAAGAAGAAGATGCTTCAGGGAGTGTCAGGCCACAGAGAACTACTGAATCCACCATCTAAAGATGACAGAGTCACACGGCAAGGAGAGGGTTAATTAGAGAAAACGCCAAAGGGTCACTGTGGAGGAACTCTAGAGATCCAGTGCTCCGGTTGGAGGGGCTGTTCACAGGACAGCTATTCAGATGTTAGTTTCAAAGTAAGGAGAGAACCATTGAAGGAGGGCTGCCCAGATACCCATCTGTAGATTGGGGGGATGAGAAACATGGAGCAGTGTTCTGATCCTGTGAAAACCCTGAAAACATCCCACTAATGGCACAGCATGGCGGTGGCAGCATCATGCTTTGATTACATAAAGGCTATTCAGCAGGGTTAGGGTCAGGAATGGAAACAAATATAGGCCAGTCCAGGAGGAAGAGCCGTTGGACTGTAGACTGGGCCACAGACGTTCAGCTGGAGCTTCAAGGGAAGGTCTGGAGCTCAGTCTCAGGCTGTTACTCTGAGCCGCTGGTAGAAGCAAATCTAAGGCTCCAAATGCAGCATCAGGGGATTCCACTCAGGAAGGTTAAAAACAAACAAACTAAAATCTGTGACCAACCCCTCCAGTCAAACATTTTAAAGCTTCTGACTCCAAACTCGTAAAGCATTTGGTTTTAACACTAATATTATGTCAGAACATTTTTATGGCACAGCATAAAAATGATAACAGAACTTTCATGTGATTACATGACAATTTAACTCAGATTAACATATTTTCTTCTTCATTCCACTGTGGCTGGAGATAAACCACAAATCATACAACATTTCTCTGATCTCCCGATTACTCTACACACAGAACTGCAGCAAACAGGTTTTTCTGATAAATCAAACCTAAATACGCTCTAATTGAGCATCAGAGAAACCCACAGTAGGGGTCAGGAAGTTCACTAATCTTTGCAGCAACATGCAGAATGCACTGTGGCCTCATTCTCAAACCTGCCAGGTCTTATTATCATCATCAGCACCTTTGAAATTCTCCTTTACGAGTCACGTCTTCTACAGGAATGATTTTTAAAGATGGGGTTACCCAGGGAAGGAAACACCCTGCAGAACTGCAAACATTTAAAACCACTCAAACAGTATTCAGAGCTCCTGAATTCTTTCATGTTTATAATGGAACCACAAACTTTACAGTCATTTGTTTTGGTGTTGATCAACACAGTGGTACATAACTATGAAGAAGAGGAAAATTAGACATCTTATTTCCAAAATGTTGCATAAGTGAACTTCTATAAAGCTATGACCAAACAGGCAGAGCATTATGTGGCGAGTGTGGAGAGAAATATGGAGAGGTTGAAGATGGTGATGAGTATCAGGTGTTAGTGAGGATGTGCAGCTTTTGGACTCGCTTGTTCTGTTATAAGCTCATCTCTCATGTACCAGTTGGACCTACATCTTTACCAGCTTTGTGACAGAAACCTCAATAAATGTGAGGAGCTTTAAAGTTGGCCCAACATGAAGACCAGAGTTATTCCACCTCCACCTTTAGGAAAAGATGTTATATTCTCCTGTCTAACATGGCTAAAGGAAATGTTCATACCTGACATGGTTCTGACCCGGACCTTGTAGCCTTGAACGGGTCCATCTGCCTCCTTCCACTTCATCTGCAGCCGGTCTTCAGACAGAACCGTCAGCTTCAGGCGACCTTATTGGAACAAAGAGACTTAGAGACTCATTCTCTAAGATCAAAGGCCAGGAAACCATCTTGCTCCTTCTCCCTCCTAAGGTTGTCCCGCGGGGGGGGGGGGCGGGGGGGGGGGGGGGGGGGGGGGGGGCGGGGGC
>JAUZNJ010103066.1:0-20956 GCA_034780135.1 Jordanella pulchra | reverse complement strand
TGTGAAGAGCTGGAAAACCTGACCAAGGTCTGAACCTCGCTAGGCCGAAGCCAGACGCTGCTGCTGCTCTCGCTCTGTTTGGAACTCATTCTCTGGATCTCACTGGTGCTCCCCTTCCAGGGTCTGTCAGAACCACATCAGAACTCTGTGAATCCCGCTTTGGACCCGAACCGGAACCAGAACCAGAACCAGAACCTGAACAATCTGTGTTTATTTCTAATAAACTTGTTGAACTTTTTCCCTGTTTCCGAGTGGTGTTCTGCATGTGGGTTAGATCTCTGAAACCCACCATGACAGAAATCCTCTGAAGAGTTGAGAAGAGCATCAATCAAAGCTTCAACTGGTTAAAATAAAGTTTTTCAACTTTCTGAATCCATCTGCAAGAACAACTACTTTGCTTCTCCAGAGAATCCAAAGTTATTCTGGCGTAAAAACACAACACACTACTGTAGATGACCAGAACGGTGTCACATTAAAAGGGTTTCTACATGCTTTGCATTGGCTCTCATGTTAGCTGCTCCATTGCACAAGTACTGAAATAGTTGCCTTATCTAGAGCTGCTGCTGTTAAGCTCACTAGCAGAGTACGCTCAGGGTGCAGCAGTGCTAGATATGGCTTCAAACCGAGCTGTGACGGTATTATCGGAGGGTTGATCATCCTCCATGGCTAAATCACTTTGCTCTGCCGTCACATGAGCAGTCAACACGGCTAATTACAACAGAGAGGGACTGTCAGACCCAGAGAAATAAAAAGAGAAAAGCACTGAATCATGCATTTGTGCAGCATTAATCAGAGTTCTCTTTTACCTAAAAGTAGAAAGGTGATCTCACAGACGTGGCTCACTTTTACCAAACAGATACCAATGGCAAAACAAGCAGCCTTGAAGAAGTATTGAAAACTTTAATTTTGTCCACATTGTTTTCATTGCAGACATAAAGTATGACGTGTTTTGCTGTAGTACAGTATAGGGTAATTACAAATTGAATTTCAGGCATTTTTTGTACAACCTCCAAACAAAATCCAGTAGAAACAATTCCCTGATGAAGTGGCAGAAAACTTAAGACTGTAAATCAAATGCAAGATGTTTCAAGCTGTAAAAAAATTGCTGCAAAAGGGGAAGCTGGCTGGAAGATGGATGCAGCTCAATGTAAGGAAAAAAAAACGAAGATTATCAACGGAATTCAGGCTGATGCTGAGGTTCACCTTTTAGAAAAAGCAATGCAACTAAACATGCAGCCTGAGAAACTGAGGATCAGAACTCTTCATCATGTGGGCCTTAAAAAAACAAAATTTGCTTTGTTGTATCACTAACATCCAGGGACATTAACATCTCAAAACTGCTTCACCTGGACAAACCTTATTTTATGCGTTACCTTAGAACAGGTGACAAAAGATTTTATAAGGAAATGAAGTCCAAATGTTCCTCGAAGATCTAGATCCTAGCTCACTAACAAGTTAGAATGGCCTAGTCAAAGCCCACCCCTTAATTCAAAGGAGAATCTGGGGCAAAATAAAGGATTAATGTCACTAAATATCTACAGATTTATGAAGAGAAAATAGGTGTTTGTACAAAGAAGCTGACTCAAAGGCGCTGAGTACAAAGGAAAGCTTTATGAAAACATTTCTAAAACCTGTTTTATTTCCCTTTAGGCATTTTGATTAACATTTTAATTAATAAATGAATAAAGATAACAAAAAAATAAATAAAACACACAAACAAAACCATAAAGCCACCCTTCTCTACATAGAGGAGAAAAGTCTGCTGGGGAAAGAAAACAACAATAGATGCTACTTATTTACTCTATGGCTAATCTTTCTTTCAAGTATTTTCTCTGCAAATATAAGAAATCATTAGCTTCAACAAAAACCTGTGATTATGCATAAAGTTATCTTGCTAAGCTTTCCTGTCCAAAAATACAATAAAGGTTATTTTTTTAAAAAGGATTTATGAGTTTTAACACCAAGGACTTTGCATAACAAGCAAAGCAGAACTAGTCTGCTTGAGGAGATAAATGTACTTTTTTACTCTCTGTCAAAGTTCCTCTTTTTATTCAAAACTACATGCGTTATATATAAGAAGCATTTATTTTGATGTCTTTGGATAATTTTTAAGTCACATCATATTTCTACATCAGTACACTCAGTCACTAAAAGACAATAACCTGCATATGTACAACCACAATAAACTAAAACTAGTGCAAACCTCTAGAGTAAATAAGAGTCCTTATTATATGTCATTAGATACACATGTTGCATCTGGAAACAAAAACTACAATGGATGAAACACTGAGCCTTGGGGATAAGATGATAATACATCAAAGCACTAGAAGAATTTGGGGTTTAAAGGTGAATCCAATTTTCTATTAGTGTGTTTAGTGAAGGTGATCTTTGCTCCATGTGACTCATTGATTATCAATCATTCTTTGTGCTGAAGTTAACTTCCTGAAGATTTCCTAATTGTAAAATGTATTTTTGCATTGCTGTTTGCTTAACATTGATCTTACTTTCATGTCTCCAATATTTAGCTTGACTACTAATTTAAACAATCCACATTTAAAAGGCCTTCTTGTTAAATAACCACCTAAACTCATTTTCTGAAAGTTTCAAATGTCACTGTCAGGCCTGATTAGTGTCAGATTTGTGAAATTAAGGAAATAATCAGAACACTGAAGCCTAGACATTAAGTCAATACATCAATGATTAAGTGGTGGTTTTAACTAAGGTTGACTTGCTGTAATTGATTAAAAACATGGTTTCTGCTCATAAAGTTGAATTAAAGTATTTTAGCTTGAAAGCCTAGGAGCACTGCAGCAGGTTAAAGAAGCAAATTACATCAGCAAGATCCCTTTAAACTACTCAGTAAACACCAAAGTGAAAATTTATGGAGTGGAAAGGATAAATTTAAGTATAGGCCAGGTGGAGATACTGTCACATGACTTTAAACCAAATTCCTTCCGGAAAACCACATTAATTCTGGAAAAATCTCCAGTACGGCTGAATTAAAACAATGCTGCAAAGAGAAGTGGGCCAAAGCCCCTTATAGTGATGCAAAACAGTTGCAGTAGCAGGTAGTTTTAACCTTTTTTTAATAGTTTTAACCTTTATTCGGATCACTTTTTTTACTCGGGGCCCGATTGGCACCAGTCACTTTTTTTTCTCTTCATTAAAACATGATTTAAAAAAAAAAAAGGTGTTATAAGGCTGTAACCTTCAGGACAACAATTCTGGAGCCACATAGCTTTTGCATTATTAACTAAAGTGGAAACAAGAAAAGTTTCTCCATCTGTGCCTCTGAGCAAGATGCTTCATCTCTGATATCACTTTTTTAAAATAATGAACTTGCGCAGACTTCCTCGCTTTCTTCCGGAACAGCTTTGGGAAGTGAGTAATGGCCCATTGCTGATGATTTGATTTAGGCTGGAATGCTGGAAATATTTCCCACACACCCACTCTTCTGCTTCCCATAGTCGCCTCCCTCTAACTTAATCTGTTTTTCATCGAAAAAGCCCAGAGTGGCCATTTTATAAAATACCATCAGCCAACAGATCAAACAGCTTCACTGTTCTTTCCCTCTGATTTACAGCACCTCTCTTCATCTACTTTTCACATTTTGTCACTTAACAGCCACAAAGTCTGAAGTGTTTTAATAATACCTCATTAAAGTTGAAGGAAACCTGCTGCAGATCTTTGGAGATACGTCTCTATAATCTACTAACATGTAGTTGCTAACATGTTTGATTTATTTTTCTTTGTGCAACCTCCCAAGTTCAGTCAGATTAATTGCAAAGGAGCTGTGCAAAGACATTTTTAGATGCTACCAAAAACGGTTTGATTTAGATCTAGACTTTGACTAGGACACCTCTGATATTCTAATCCTGATATCCAGCCTCTCTGGATAAGTTTTTTTTTTCCCTGTTGCCTTGTATTTAGCTTCATCTGTCTCCCACACCACCTATCTTTAGCTTCCCCTGGGATCGTTTCAAGAATAGTATTCCCTCAGCATGATTCTGCCTCTGCCCTACATCATTATGGAACAAGTTTTTTTGAGGTGATGCGCAGCGTTAGTTTTCCACCCAAAAAGGACTTAGTCATTCTTAAAAATTAATTGCTTTCAAATTCTTTGAGGTTGTTTTCTTCCTAGAAGATAAAACTTCACCCCAGTTTTGTTTTTTTTTTTTGTTTTTTTGCAGCCTCTAACAGGTTTTCTTCCAGGATTGCCCTGTTTTAGCTTCACATCCACTGAAGAATTCCCACGTTAAGATGCTCCCACCACCATGATCAGAGTAGTTTATTTCATACGTGTGCCATATATTTGTATGTTTACATCATCTATACCGGGTTTATTTTCTCCCAAAAGATCCCAAATCAAGTTTATAGCTGTTTATGTCAGTAATGAGAGAAACCAGCTGTGAAATGGTTGTGAATACTTCTGCACAGCAGAGGAGGAACACGCATCGACTTCAACGTTTCCGTGAAACGACACAGGAAATATGGGTGAATGTACATGCAAATGTTAACGCAATGGCTCTTGAAAAATGTGGGAGTCAGCTGGGTGTGTCATCACAAAGACACACCCAGCGGGGTCTGCTCCTTAAAGAAGGAGCCCGTCTCCACAGCAACTACAGACAAAAAAAGGGGCCCTTTCCACAGCTGGTCTGTGGAAACACAGAGGGAGCAAAGGAGAAGGGAAAAAATCCATGAATGAGTGTTTGGTACACACAGACAGAGGGTGAGGAGGAGTGAGAGACGACATTAACACCACAGAAGGGAAGGAGTCTGAAGGGGCCAACAAAAGGGAGGAGAAGGAGGAGGTGCACAGATGAGAGGAGGAGAAAAAAAACAACTGAGTAGCAGTAAGACGCAAATAACTGCTGGTCCTCTGAAAGAGTCGGATTACCTACAAACATTCAGAACTAACAGCCTGCAGAAAGAAGCTGACAGAGAGGAGACGGTGATGAGCAACACTAACTTCATTTCTCCTTTTAGAGAACAGAGGATCCTACAGAGCTGAACACTTTCACCGTAGAGGTAAAAACAGAAACGTTTTTGAAGTTTTCTGTCTTGTTTTCTCTCTGATGTTAACCTTTACAGCATATAACTTTTTCCATAATACGTAAACTTGCTCACGTACTCTGAGAAAATGGATTAACAACAGACTTAGTGACAGTTGGGGCATTTTCTCCAAAGAAGGGGATGTTTTTGGTCTCTGCTGCTGCTGAAGTATTACATATGAGAGCAGCAGATGGATAAACATATGAGGAAAGAGCAGCATGAAGAAGGTCACAAACTCTTTGGACAGCTTACTCACATGGAGAACTGAGATTCCCAATTATACTTACACTCTGCATAAATCAATATAAAGATTTTGAAATAAAACAGGCTGCTTCAAGCTAGATGAACAGTGAGTGTCTTCAGTACAGTTATTTCAAGAACCACTCAGACTGGCATGTCATTTCTAAACGATAACATTTCAAAAGTGGCACTGTGGTAAGAGAAAAAAACATCTCTATCCGGACTGAAAGACTGGTGTTTCTGAATCACTTCCTGAGCTGATAAAAAATTAAAAATCAGCAAGAAAGCCTTGCTTTAGAAACGTGTCAATGGCACGATTTAAATGGTGTGTTTTGATTCCACAGTAATTTGTCACTTAAGAAACAGCAGGAAATACCAAAGTTGAACTTTTTAAAGTAGGCTATCTGTAACGTTGTGGACATGCTTTTCTTCAGCAGGTATTGGGAGGTTTATTGGAGTTGATGCAGATGTGAACAAGCTAAATACAGTGCAGTTGTGAGAAAAGAAAACTGTTTGCAAAAGACTTGAGTTGCATGGGTCAATGGCTGGTATGGATTACCATAATTCAGAGTATCTTCTTGGGTTAGAACGGCCCAGTCAAAGTCCGGAGCTGAAAATAAGAGCAAAAAGACATGTTCACAGATGCTACCTGTCCTATCTGACTGAGCTTGAGATGTTTTCTTTGGCAAAGAACTTCTTTAAGTATCTAGAACTGCATATTTTGCAAAAGACTTTTGATTTTAACGGTAGTTAAAGGGTTTACTACAGAAGGACTCAGGTTTTTCAGTCATAGAGAAAGTAGCAAAAAATAAATAAATACAAAGGAGCTATCTTTTCTCCTCCATTTTAACAACAACAACAAAAAACTCAGACCAGCTTTCCATGCCTCGCTAAATGATGCAGCCACCATAGTTTTCGCCATGATGCCTTCAGGTAAGGATGTGTAGCAACAGTTTCAATCTATTTAAAAGTTTTCCTATAGCCAACAAAGTTTAACGTTGTTGTTTACTTGCATCAAATTATCCGCATTGAAAAGCTCAATACTTTACATGTAAATATGTGGGTTTAAAACGACATTAGGCCTATTTATGTAAGAATAGAGAGCGACAGAGGAATTTTGTTAAAATTTTTAAACGCAACACTGAGCAGAAATAAATTACGTCGTAGTTCATTGCAACTGTTCCCATAGCAACACGAGCGCAGCGATTAACGGGTACAGTAAACAAATTGTGTTCGTTTTCAATAAGGACTAAAAAAGTAAAACAAAAAAAAAAAAAAGGAATTTGTGTGTAATACAGTAACTTCGGGTTTGCAATAAAGAGAAAAGATGACAAAACGAATCAGCTAATAAGAACCGTTAGCTTTGGCTGCAGATAACATAACTAACTTTAAAAAATAATAATTTGATCATTTTAGTATTTTTAAGACAAACTCTTTTCATTGGGCGATTCTCTATTATTAAACGTTTGGCTATCTTGTATTAAGAAGAGCCGAGCAAGACATAAAGCACTCATCAAGTGAAGAAAGTGAAGATTGAAAGAGGGAATGTACAAGTTGGTGTCTTTTTTTTTTTTTTAGTATTTTCTTTCAAGGATTATGGCTTAATTCAAACCCACGATTCAGTGATATTTTTTCGCATTGATAACATGGTGAAACAGGCAAATATTGAAAACCACATATTGGGAAAATTACATATTAAAACCTTCTTGTTTTTTGTTTGTTTTTTGTCATGCAGTGTTTTGCAGATTTTTGGGTAAATTTAGGCCAAAGCTTCAGCTGGAAGATAAGTGGACTTACATAAGATCCTATAACACTTTAGGTGTTTTCTGTAGAGTCAAATGTTGCAATATTTTTTAGTTCTCTGACTGCATAATAAGCCCAGATCATCACTCTTCCACCACTGTGCCTAAGGTGTTTAAACTGATACGCGTCTTTGGTTTTCTTCGCTATTACAGCCATTCATCTCGGCCTTAGTCCTACCTGCTCAGAAGCTAAAATCCCCAACTTCCTGCAGTTGGTTTAGATGTGGTTTGGTAATGTCATGCTGTTATACCCTGTTTTTAGAGAAAAAAAAACAAAGTTCTATTTGGAAACCTTCCAAACAGAAGAGCTGCGCTTGTTTCATCTCAAATGACTTTTCACTCCTAAAATAGAAAACCTTGTGTTTAAATAGGTCTTCATAACACTTCAGTTAATTCAATTCTAAGTTGAATGTTTCAGCAAAGGTAGTCAAAGGATTGTCGGCTTACAGAGCATATATCAAATTCAAGGTAATCCAAGCTGTTCTTATAACCAATGCACCGATCCGATACCGAAATTAGCTCCGATAAGCTGGATAACTTGATGCCAATCCAGCAGTTACATCGATATACAGCAGGTTTGTATATAAATTACATCTTTAAAACCTCTGTTTGCACTGTTTCTTTTTGCTGCTGAAGTGTGTTTTATTTCTTAATAGTGTGTGTTTTATTTATTCTTAATATTTATTTTTAAATAGATCATTTAAAGCACATTTATATCTGTGTTAATTTGTTACATACTTCAAGAAACCCTTAAAGATCTAAATATTGGAGAGCATCTCTTTCTCTAGGCTTTCTTTCAATCTTTTAACAAAACCACACTGGTGGTTATTGTTAATATGATGTTACCTGCATTTTTAAATCTTCATTTATTCTTTATAAAGTTTTTGTTTTAACAAACCCAGATTTACATTATAGCAATACAGCGTATGCATTAAATCACCAGTAAGAATTGTACGTCAAAAAAACCCACCAACCACCTCAACAGAAGGCCAAGTGAACCAAAACCCTGGTTTTGTGTCACACTATCCATTCACATTGCATTCATTTCCATAGCCTAACCCTAACCATTACCAACACATGCCTAACACTAAACCTACACCCCACTCCAAGAAGACAACTTCTCCTCATGGGGAACCGTCGTTAGTCCCTAAAAATGTCTATAAGTCTCCAAAATGTAGCACTTTTCTGGGAATTTGTCCCTGTAGAGCTACAAAAACGTGTAAAACAATAATAATTACATCCTGATTTTAATGACAGTGTTAGAATATGCATAAACTACCAATCAATCAATGTATTTAAGTAACCACCTTGATCTTCTCAGGTTTTTCAGTATTTAATGTACTGATCCCTGGTTGGAGACAATCATTAGAAAACAGGCATCTTATAAATATTCCCTCTTGTCTTTCTCGCCCATTGAGAATTTATCTGTGGTGACACAGTCTCCAGTGTCCGGTCATGATTTCACAGCTCTGTGCCCTTATCTCCTGCCTTGTATCAGCCGGTGACGTCTCACCCACACACAGCTGCTCCGGTGATGATGATGATGATGATGATGAGAGACCTCACACATGAAATGCCAGGCCTTAAATAGTTCTGTCTGTTTATAGCCGAGCTCAACGTCCAGCATGGCTTCTCCTCTATGTGAGTGGAAACGTAGCAAGTGAGAGCAGAGGATGTTATTTGGTCCGTTGACATGTGGTTCCACTCTGAAAGGAGGTTTGCATGTAATGAGAGGGAACTCAAAGTATTTAGGGATCTGGGGCCCGTAATCTTTTAAGGGTGGATGCCTAGAATTAAAGTAGTTAAGGGTGGAGCTCCGTTTAAGTGAATATTTATCTACAATGTCCTCTTGTCTCGTGTTTTTTTAGGAGTAATCTTTCAGGCGAGGATTTTTTACTTGGAATCCAAATCCAAGTTATTTCTGCGTTTTATCTGCCTGGATCCAGAGGAGATCATGGAGGTTAAAGAGGAGTTTCTGGACATTATTCGGCAGGTGTGGACTAAGCTGCAGGGTCTTCCACAAGCATGTCCACTGGACAAAGGAGCTTTCTCCATCCTTCTCCTCTTTGTCGGTAAGTTGTGTCAGTCATCTGAGATCTTAGAGATCTTCTATTGGATTCAGACAGGAGAGCAGCTACCTACTACTTTGAAAAAGAATTGATTTATTTTTATTTTTCATTTCTATAGATCTTATTTATTAGTAGACTGATCAAATGTTTGTTTCAAAGTCTCACTCTGTTTCTTTGCACCTGCTTGTCCCACATCTCCCTCTGTGATTGATTTTTAATGTCTGCCTGCAATATTAATGCACACTTTTTTTCTCAAAAGGATGCAGTGACTTGCAGTAATTTAAAGGTTTAATTCAGGTTATCCAGGTTGTTGTGTTTCCCTGCGTCACATTGTCAAAGTGGGAGAAATCAGCGACAGGAGAAAAACATTTTGCATGTGATTCTTTTATTCGGAGACGGTTTGAATCAGACAAACCGACTTTATGTTTTATAAACTAACATCAATCTGTTGTTAGTCAAAACCATTTGAAGCTGATTTAGGAGCTTAAATGTTTTACAATTTCAATCTAAATACCGAGTCAGATTTTGTGACATTGTTTTGAGATGATTAAAACATGTTAAAAATACAATATTTTTCACTCTTAATAAAAAACATTTATCATTATTATTATATTTGTCTTTCAAATTTGATAATATATTGTCATCTTTGATCAAGTGACAATATTTTATTTTTTCTAGATGAGCAGGTCATAATGCAGATGTCAAAGATTCAAATTAAATAAAATACAGCTGACTTTGAGTGACAGAGGAATAATGTTAATAAATAATGTTATGCAAATTCATTAGTATATTTGGTCATGAAACGAAATATACCCTTTGAGAAAACTTGGCTTCCAAAAGCACTGTGAAATATGCATTTATTTTTAACTTTAAAACCTGCCTGTTATCTACTTGTGTAAATGAGAATAAACAATTACATTTAAAAACATAAAGGCTTCATTGATATATATTTTTTCCGATGTATGTATATTTTTTTATACAGTGAAACTATTTACTGTATCACCCCAATCACATAAAGGCACAGGTTACAAAAGGTACTGACACACTTTAAAGCTGTCCCTGCTCTAACCTGATAGTCACAAACTATTCAAAGGAAGTTATAAATACTGTGGTCTGTTCATTAATGAGGACAGTGTTTACAGCTGTCTTCCTGTCACCCATGATAAAAAAATGCTCCAGCTAATCTAGGTGACCTTGATCCATGCTAACCGTATTTGCTAAAAGTTCAATTATAACTTGTTTAAACCACATAGGTTTGATCTAAATCATAACAGCTGAAAACAGCATAACATTATTTTTCCATTAAACCCAGGAGGATCTCATTCTGTTCCTCCTCCACCTACCAGCACTGCTGATGGGTTTAGGTCCCCATTGCTCTTCAGCTTGTGGTTTTTCAGCAGACCTTGTGGCACTGGGACATGTTGATGCAGCATCCTTTGTTCTGGCTTTGCATCATCTGTAGGGTCCAGATGTTGCCTCATGCTACCAGTGCTGACACTGACCCCAGTCTGATGCAAAACTACTGAAAAAGTGTCAAGAATGTCTGTATAACGTATCTACCTGACCAGAGGTGGGTAGTGCTAGTTACATTGAGTTACATTTTCTTGAGTAACACTTTAAGAAAAAAAGCATTTTTAGGAGCAGTTTTACTGTGCCATACTTCTTACTTTTACTTGAATATTATTCATGTAAAGTATCACTACTCCTACTTGACTAAAATCTCTGACTGCTCTGTTCTGTGTGAGTAATTTAAAGTATTCTAAGATCAAGTAAACATACAGTAGCCAGCAGATATTATATGTGGAAGCTCTTTGCTCTGTCCTAACATATATACAGTTCTAACTGTAAGGATTAGTTTTCTGAGTTTTATGTGAAGAAAATGGTGAAAGTATTTCTTCTGCATGAATTAGTTCTTTCATATTCATGACATTTATTTGTCTTCTTTATGCATTTAGGTCTTAAAAGTACCAGAAATTGTACATAAAGTCTGTCTGTCTTCATTATTTCTAAACTTTAAATACAATTACTCAGTAGTTTTAACCCAACACCGTTTAACTTGAGTAAAAAAAAACATTGAAGCAGTGCTACTCTTACTTCCGTACAATTTTTTGGATACTCCACCCCGTCTGCACCTGACTCACTAGCTGAATGTTTAAGCACAAAAACTGATAACGTATTATACTATCCTTATGAAGAAAGTGTTCTTTAAATGTATTTTGATTTTTATAATTACAACCTAATTCTTTTATATTGTTCAAATCATTCCCACTATCTACAGGGACGCACAGAGTTTCTTCTTTTCCACCTCAGCTCAGGTTGCTCGTTGATGCCTTTTTTTTCCCCCATATTTACTGTAAGTTAGAGGATAAATTGAAAAATGCTTTCTGTTTTTTGTTTGCCTTTACAAAATATTATGATGCAAAACAAAAGCAGATGAATAAGTTTGGGGACGATACTCTTTTTGCCATATCAACGATTTTAAGAGCATTAGAGAGGGTACCGTGTGTATGTAAACTTACATAACGAGTCATTCTGTGAAGTAGTAAGTTAACAGCTGGTTAAGTTCTTTATGGGACAAGGTTTTATAGACAGTTTAATGTTTCATATTTGTATAATAAATGTTTATTTTAATAAATCTTTATCTAAAATATGGAAGCCGTTTTGACCTGATCTGTTCTCCTGCCTCCTGTTTGTCCTTCCAGCCACAGTCCTCTTTTTAATCCTGATCGCCTGCATTCACTCCTGCTGCTGGAAGCACAAATACCAGGGCTCCAGAGTTCAGCCTCTGTCATCTGTCTGAGTGGCTGAAAGAACAACAGGATCTTGTCATCAAGATCCAAAGCCTGTACATTACAAATGTGATGTAAATGGGACGAACTGAAG
This sequence comes from Jordanella pulchra, assembly GCA_034780135.1. Classification (NCBI taxonomy): domain Eukaryota; kingdom Metazoa; phylum Chordata; class Actinopteri; order Cyprinodontiformes; family Cyprinodontidae; genus Jordanella; species Jordanella pulchra. Next base: position 8,910 of record JAUZNJ010103066.1, on the reverse strand, counting down.
AAAAGGTGGGACTCATCGCTCTGACATTGAGTTCCAAACTGCATCAACATCCAGGGACCAGCATCATAGGAATCCATGCGGATCTGCTGAGCCGCACGGCTCATGGAAAAGCATTACAAAGCAGAAACAATGAAACTCTGTGCGGCAGCATTTTGGGCATGAAAGGACTCGGTTAAAGCTGCTTTGTGCTCCAGTTAAACAGATACTGATGTATTATAAGTGGGGTTCTTCTGTTTCCAGTTTACATTCATTCATCCGACTGTGACAAAGAAACATTGAAAGGTTACATTCCAACAAAAATGTGAAGTTATTGTGGTTGAATTGGGAGAAAATGTCAAAAAGAGTCCATTTTAGTACAAGAAAAGAGAGAGCGCCATCTACTGGCTCATTGAGAGCTTTCTTTACAAATTGTTCCTCAGCCTGTGCTGTTTATTTTTTCATTATAAAACATTTCTGTATATATAGAGGTGACACAAGCAGTGTCCTTGGTGTTTTTTCTTCTAATAAATCTTACATGTTTCAGCAAAACAAACTCCAGATGGTTTTTTTTTCTTATTTTACTGACCAGATTCCCATCAAGGAAGTGCTGTCTGTGTACTGTGTGCTTCCCTTATCACACCGTTCCTCCTTTGTTTAAACATTAACCAGCAGAGGTTGTTTTTACTAGGTCGCACCAACATACACAGACAGCTATACTCTCCCCAAAGCAGATCAGGACCTGTTTGGATGTTCAGAATCAGTCGTTTGAGCTCCAAGTAACAGCAGACTGGGATGTAGGGCGAGTGTGAAAGGTTCAGCCGCTCTGTGTGGATCAGAAGAGCTACAGCTATCTGTTGTCCTGTATGTACAGTTTGTTGGGAGCAGGTGAGCTGTGTCTAGATCGTTCAACAGGACATGGCGGTGAGGTGAGTTTAAATAAGGAATGTGGCGAGTAACGTGAATATTCCTTTGAAATACAGACTTTTTTAGCTATTCTATAAACATCTTTATAGCCTCTATAGATTTTGAGTTCTCTAGTTAAGAGCAAACGCATAAAAGTATTAAAACCCCTTGAATATTTACCCATTTTGCAACATTACAAACACAAGCATCAATAATGTTTTTAGGGGTTTTGGACCAAATTTTATGTTAAGGTAGAATGTAACTTGTAGAATTGGCTTTTGCTGCAAAGACAGCTGTAAGTATTTTGAGGTGCATTTGTTACCCATCAGATTCAGATTATTAATAGGAACTAAGTACATTCATTTCCAAATGGTGCAACAGATTCTCAGTTGGATTCGATTCTGGACTTTGACTAGGCCATTCTACCCAGATTTAGTTCAGGATGTTTCTTCTTGCAGATTTGCTGTATTTAGCCACACTCATCATTTCTGATCGGCTTTTTTAAAACAAATATCCCCGTAACCCATATTGTGTTGATTTTGAATTCAGATTAATGTGCTTTTTGTTTTTAGCCACAAAAAAGACTGCATCTGTTACAAAACACATTACTGTGAGTTTTATCTGACCAGAGCATCTTCTTCCGCATGTTTGCTGTTCCCCTAAACGGTGTCTAACAAAATGTAAACATGGTTTACCCGTGCTTATCCAAAATGCCTTTCTTTATTTTTCCTCCTTTATTTAAAAACGAGAACGATGCACAAAAAAAAAAAATCATCTCAAAACGAGAAGTAATGCTCTGCACCAAATTTAGCCATAGCTATTCTCCATTTCTAGTCCTCTTCAATCTTTCATAAATGATTAGATCCGTGGAGTCCAATGCTCTCTTTGTAGTTTTCCCACCTCAGACATGGGCCTTTAGGTCACTTCTCTGGTTAATCTCCTTCTTGATCTGCCTGTCAGTTAAGGTGGGAAAACTTGCAGATATATCAACTGTTAGGGTACCCGGTCCACAAATCTGGACTTTATTGAAGAGTTAAAAAGAAAAAGCCAATTTTGAGAAAAAAACAGAAAATGTATTCTGTTTGTAATATGACAAGATGTGAAAAATAGTTTGAAGTGTATAAAAACATATGTAAGTAACAGACTTTCTTTCTGATATCCTGTGTGGTTTATTCATCTCCCCTGCAGTTTGCCTGAGAACAAGATGCCCACAGGTTCACCCGACGAGTGGGTGGACTGGTTCCTGTACCGTCTGCAGCTTGATCCCTGGATGCTGGGTGGTTTTGTGGTCATCGGCTTGTTTGCAATGGGGACTCTGTCTCTGGTGGTCTTTTCTCTGCTATTTGGATGCTGCTGCAGCTCAAAGGAACCGAGGCAAAAGAAGAGAAAACAAGAGAAGAATGCAGTGATTTAGTTTCATGCAAATATTTTCTTGAACTGAATGTCACTTTAAAATAATTATGCTGAAAATTTTCACTGCAGAGGCCTTTTTTCAATACGCGGAAAAAGGTCCTGAGAATGTTGTGGCAAAATCTCAATGTTTTGTTCAGTCAAATATAATTCAAAAATATTTGACTATAATTGTATTTTCTTTTATTTTCACTGATCCCATTCCAGAAACTATCAATAGAAAAAAAAATACACACTATTCTCACTCTAAAGCATGGCGATGGCTGCATCATGTCATATGAATGAGTAGCTATGTATAGTTCATGAGCAGAAATTTGAAGATCAAGACAGGATATTCACTTTGTTGCACGATGATTTCAAACATATCCACAGATATATACTGATTTCTGGTGATGTATTGGTAAAAATCCTTAAATTGTAGGATTGTAATATAGCAATAAATCAATAGCAATGATTACTTAGGCACTGTGGTGATTTTTTTATAAGCCGCTGTAATAAAAGGTATTTTATGATAAACTCTCGTCCTCTTTTTTTAGAGCCAAAGTTTGAACTAGCTAATCCCTTACTTTATATGACTGTTTGTATTTTCATCTGCGTTGTTATCATATGCAACTTTAATATTAAACCCTTTAAACTACCGCTGACACAGATTTAAACACATACAGATGGTTTGCAGATCATTTTTTTAATTAATAACTAAATATTCCTCCCCATCATGACATTTACATTGAATAACGAAGGACTGCATTTCCAATGCTTTTTCTGTGTGCATTGCTCACTGCGCAATTGAAACTTTACGTCCAATGACGTAATTAACCTGCGCCCGTGAAACGTCTCCGTATTGCGACGAACAGAGATGGCGAGCGGTAAAAAGAATCTCATCTGGTCTCTAGCTGATTATACAGACGATTCAGAGCCCGACTCCGACCAAGAACAAGAAGATACAGGTGAATTTTATTTGCTTTAAGACAGACTGTAGCTGTAATGACAATAAAACACGATGTCTATTTGAGAGTAGTGACTGAATCTCCCATGAGTGTAGGCTAACATTAGCTTAACTTACCCAGTGTAAATTAAAACTATTTATGGTTATTCTTACTTAGTTTATGGATATTGATTACTTTTCTAGTTTTGTGACCTTAGTTTTTCTTAATCCCTATGATGTGTTTAATCTTTACTCGCATTATAGTTTTATAGACAACATGCCTTTATATGGTTGTTTTGCGTGGTAATCTTCCGGGATATATTTGTTTATTCTGACTATATTTTTATTTGTTTTTTTGACTATTTCCCCACTTTGAACAGATTTAGCATAATCTTTAAACTATATTATACCTGGTACATACATTTAATTTAAAGTCCAAGCTAGGAAAGGTACTTTTTTTCCCCCACCCAGCGGTCTGGTTTGAGAACACCACAATCTGAACAGATTAAATCTTGTTTGAAAATATAAAGATTTGCGACTTTTTATTTATTTTTTTTTTTTTAATGAAATCCTGAGGTAGCTTTCTTACCAACAGCTGTTACATAAAAAAGGAATATTCATTCAAGCTATGGGAAGTATAATTGGATTGAAAAAAAAATAATCAAAGGAAATCAATTAATCAATGTACATCTTAACTTCAATTCATACCTGTGTCAAGTATTGTTGGATAATTGTGAAAAAAAACGATATTAAGAAGAGAAAAAAGAATAATGTTAATATCTAGGAGTCTCCAATATTGCAGCTTTGAGAACTGTCTGATCCCGATACCTACCAGGAACAATATCAACATGAATCATATCAACTTTTATTACTTGTTATATACTGTAGGATGATAGAAAAGGCTTGATATAGTAATATTAATAAAACAACTAAAAATTTGAAAGCAACTGACTCGTGTAAAACTAACCAATAAGTTACAGAAACCTTTAACAGAAGCAGAACGTTTCTTTCAGCATGAAAATATTGGAGATTTTAGATGCCGGCTCATAAAATACCATATTATTTTTTTGACTACAATCAGACCGATATGTGATATCAATACCGGATCAGGCAACACCTATTATCATTACCTGCGCAAAGAAGGTTATGTTTTCATCGCTGTTTGTTTTTAAAAATAACTTGAAAAGCGTCGGGCAGATTTTGCTCAAATTTTCACAGTTATTATAACCATTTTGATGATGATCCGGATATATCATTTTCTGTTATTTTGAAAACAGACAAACAAACAAGCTGCTTGGCAGAGGTCGGTGCTCTCCGAGTGCTTTTCTAGTATTGGTAATAAGATCACAAGTATGATTTATTTTTTTTCTGACTCCATGCAGCACTACTATGGAGGTAGTAGTGAATATAAAAAGAATGTTTAGTTTGATTTTAAATATTGTATATCTCCTAGATATATCAAACTCAATTTGATTAAACATAATTTTATTTTAGAATCATATGTTTCCTTATTCTATTCTCAGCTATGATTCTTTAAAGTCCAACCCATGACAGCTATTTTATAGTGGAAGCTAATTGTTAAAATCGTATCAAACTGAGTTAAAACTTCCAACAAAACGGCAGCTGCAGATTCAGCTCTGCTGTGTCTTTGTGTCCAGGGGGACGAGGAGTAGCCCTTGTTTATGGCTATGGGGAGGATGACCTGAACCGCACCGAGGACGTTGAAGAGAAAGGATCTGGAAATGAAGACAGCCGGGACAGCAACTCGGTCAGTATGTGACCTCTGAGTCTCCTTTGGATCCTGACTCAGTCCTGGCTGAAACTAGACATAAATATCTAGTAATGACAGCAGGCGATAAGCAAGTAAAAAGCTGTTTTACTATAATTTCAAATACCAACGCCCTTATCTACAGTAGAAACAACCCAATATATTACTGCAGAAGCCCAATACTTCAAGTACTGGGATCTGATCTACTGGTGGCAGTTTTGAAAGCAAAACATAAGAGTAACATAAGAGTAAAGACATTTCCAGTTTGTCAATGAAGATAGTAATGTTTTGACTGTAAAAGAGACAGAAGGAAAGATGTTCTCCAGGTCCATTAACAGAGATTGTTGTTTGATATCCATCAGAAAATAAAGCAGTTAGTTAACTTTCTTCTTATTTTTCTTGCATCAAATGAAGTTAATCTTGTTCTGATTTAAAAAAAACAAAAACTATTCAAAGGAAAAGAAATTGTATGTAAAACTCTGAGAAGTTTGGTGATTTAAATGCATTTACCTTTCAAGAAAAACAATTTACAGGCAGATAAGATGATTTACATGTCATATTACGGAATAGATCAGGCCATGTTTACAGTTCATCCATTGAAAGAATCGCTTATTCTGATGTTTTCCTGTTTAAGCTTTTAAGGATTGTTTGAATTAATTAATTTCCCCAAATTTACCTGGAGAATTTCACATCATTCAAGCGAGAGATGTTTACCTTGGTTTTTGTGTTGAGAAAAGATCAGATTGCTGTTAGTTATTCATCTCTGTCTGCTTTGCCGGTTGTTGATGATGATGCCTCAGATAGCTGTTTATTATACAGTTAGCTTTTTTCTTTCATCCAGCTTTCAGCTGTTTTTCCGTTGGGTTTTAGGCCATGCTGGGAGTGAGACCAAGTCCACCACAAGCTGAAGGTCTTACTGTGTTTATGTCTTAAGTTTAGACCCAGATGGTTAATCAGTTTATTGATTCATTGGGTTTTGTTTTTTTGTTGAATATCTGATTTTTATTTTTTTTTTTCATCACCAATCCACTCCTTGGGCTTCCTGAGTGACATCAGTTTTTGTTCTTAGATGTGAACTTCTTACTGATCAACTAGCTGATTGTTGTGATCCCACTCGCTGCTAATGTTTAGTGTCATTTCCAACGTTGGGAGACATGATTATTGTACAAGCAGGTTCCACAGCTTGAATTTCTTTGCTCTTTAAGGTTAAAATGCCCAGAGGAGGTGATTAAAATCAAAGCTAGTTTTTTGCAATATGTGTCTGAAACTTATGTGAGGGGAACAAAAAAAATCCCATTTCAGTGAATCAAACTGTGAAAAGGTTCAAAATGGTGAAGCCGGTTTGTTTGTTCTTAGGCAAATTCATTTAATCATTTGTTATACTTTATAGTTTTTTAATGTATATAATTTAAACTTGAGTAGATTTTATTGCGGTTTATTGGTCCTTGTTTTCTTAATTTAGGGAGATCGGTAATCGCCCGATATCATAGATCTTATCTACCTTTGCAAAGGTCTGAATATCAATTCTCTTTGATTGATATTTAAGAGCGTTAATTTCAGGCATTTGTATTGTTTTACAGACACTGCTTAACGCCTTTCAGTAAGATAAGATTAAACATTAAAGGGTTATCGGTTATTTAAAAATAAATTCAAGACCTGAAGCCTACAATCGGTGCACCCTTAGATTTTATAACCTCCTCTGAATTAACCAAAAGCCCCGGAGGCTCTCTGCTTTAAACTAGTGAGTAACCCTTTCATCCAGCTTTTACTTTAGTAGGTTATACTAAATTTTATACCTTTTCTTGGAGAACAAGTTTTTCTTTTTTTGTTGTTGTTGTTTATTTTAGTCCAAAGGCTCCCTGACATGTACTGCTGACTTTATTAGTTTATTCTTTAGGCTGAAATTGATTTCTCTATATTTACATCAAAAAAATGACACAATTATTACAAATCTTACACAAGTCCCAGTTTAAACAAAAAGAAACATTTATTATCAAATAAAGTATTAAATCTATTCCCTCCCCCCACATGTTTTAATGTCCGTTCTGCTCAGTGGGGGTTATTATCGCAGACGGTTTTTACCTGAACATACATTTTGTTCTTTGCTGCCAGTGAGGATAAGCAGCGTTTTCTTGTGCCGGCTGCTCTCATCTTCGGTTCAGGGGGAAAGGTTGCTCCCTGTCATGTAAGGATGGCGCCTTAAATCAACTCTAAAACTGGTTAGCTAAGCTAGCAAAGCTAAAGTCCCAGATTAGAACATCCTAGTGCTTCTAAAGGTGTCTGAGTCGCACACGTTTCCTCTGGTTTTCTACGACTAGTCGATCGTTTGAAACGTTGTTGTCTGGTCACAGTCACAGTATCGGTTACGTGATAGAAAGCTGCAGCTGCCAATACAGTCTCCCTTTGATCGACTGATCATCAGCGAACTCCTCGGCTTGCTGGACAGTTTTACTCAGATGACAGAAACCAGTTGATCTCCTCTCTTCGTTCCAAAATGTGAGTCTAGGATTTTCTGGGACGTATCTAACAGGAAATCTCAGACATGGAACCAGGGACAAATACTTGGAGCAACTCTGAAACCAACCTTGATCAGATTGAATACATGGGACCAGATTTCTGTCCCCTTTATAAATAGAAAAAGCATCATTATTTCCTTAAATATGGTTACAGAAACTGTTTCCATACAGGAAGGATACGTCGGTGTGATCAGAACACCAGCTGATTCAGCCCCTTCCTGTTAACTAACATCCTGTTTTCGATGAAATGGTTCCGTTGTGCTTTATTGGTTTTGTGGAGTGGATCTGCTGCCCTCTGACCCCCTCCCCCCCACACATTGTTAACCCTCTGCGTTTTTGTTTTTGTAGGATGTGGACGAATCAGACGAGGGGAGGGACGCGGATGATGTGGAGGTATTTGATCAACGACATGAGGTGGAGTAGATTGGGATTAGAAGTCAGCTCTGTTCACTAGGTGGCGCTGTGGGGTTATGTATGTGCTGTTCATGATTTTAACTTGCAGAGAGATTAATGGGGGGGGGGGCTGCTGATCTGATAACCTTACTCTGTTAAACTTGCTTTGCAGTAAAGAGCCAGAGATAACGATCCTATCAGTGTAAACATCACGGTAGTTGCAGATTCATGTGATGACATGTTGAAAGCTGTTCGCAGAAACACCAGTTTTCTTTGCAGCAGAGGATGATAAGTGAATGCATTAATGTTGCTTTTATCTGATGCGGTTGGACGTATGCCTCATGGCTGCAGAAAACAAATGTTAGGATTTCTGCTCATTAGTCGACAGGAGAAGAGCAGCTGTTTGTTGGCTCTTTGCTTCTCTTATCTGATGCCTCCAAGTGTTCTCTGCTTCTTGCTCTTGTGCAACTGTTTCACAATTTTACTGCCTGCTTCTCACTGGCTGCTCACTATGACAGTGGATTGCTTTGGGCTGGAAGGAGGAGTAATATCTGGCTTTTGGGAGAAAACGGCGCTGGGATTGTGACTTAGAGAATTTTTACGAATGAGTTGCACGATATTTACAGAGTATTTTTAGCGTAAACATTCATGAGGAACCATCGTCTCCCTGTCAGGAAGTTGTTGGATGCATGTTCCAGCAGACTTTCTTTATTGGCTCAAGTGGTCGTTGAGATCAGATGTTGAGCAGCTCTAGTTTAAAACCTTAATCCAAGAAAAAATAAGTCATTTTCCGTGCATCTGTTTTGATATACGTCAGTAAGGAACCGAAGCAGATGGATGAAGTCAAACTTAGACAAATGGAGGACCATCCTGTAATGTTTTCATTTCAGAATCAGAATCAGAATCGGGTTTATTGCCATTGTTAGTGAAGGAGTTTCCAACTAGGAATTTTTTATGGTACAGTCGTGCAACATAAAAGATAATGAACATATAATGAAACATATAACATATGATAT
>JAUZNJ010103055.1:0-20957 GCA_034780135.1 Jordanella pulchra | reverse complement strand
AGTAATTTACCTAGCTGCGAATGCTATTTGTAACATAGTATACACATCTCAGCGAGCGAATTTAGCGATCTTCAATAAATGTGTGTATTTCCGTCATCATCACCTTCGTCGTAATATCTTCATAATCATCATTATTATTTTGGCTTACCTGGAAAATGTTATGTGGACTAGAAAAGTAACACTGCAAATCTTCATTAATACACTATTCAATACATTTTCCACCCAGACTAACCTTTAGTTAACCGTACGCAAAGATGAGTGGGCATGAATTTCAGTCTGTGGTCTTGTGGTTATAATTCTAGATATGGTAAAGAAAACAAAGTATTAATTTACTAAATATGCTAACTGCTGAGTTTAGATATGTATAGAAGAAAATCTTTGAAAAAATATACATTTTATTCTTTATTTATTGTGTCTTAACTTAGTGTTGGACTTTCATTTATAAACCTGGTCAAATATAGAGTTTTGTTGCTAAAATTAAGTAAAATATCAAACTCTTTTACAGTGCAAACATAGCTTTGTAAAACACTCAGACTGGAAGAAAGCAAAAGGAAGGTAGTATTGTACACATATGATCCTCATAAACATGAAGGAATTAGTGCTTATAGAGTTCATTTATATCCAACATCTAACTCACGCTTAAGCTTCCATAAAAGTAGTGGACTGCTATCTATTGTAAAAGAAAAAACAGTACAATGCTTCCCCCTAATGGGAAAGAGAGGAACACACAGATATTTACATTTAAAGATAGGCAATTCTCCTGATTGTTGAGAGATGCATTATCTCAAAGACTAAATACAAGCATCTAGTAAATACCAAAGTTAATCACAAGGATCTTAAGGATGAGTCAAATAATAGGGACTCACTTATTTTGCTTGGTATTTTGAAAAATCCTCTTAAAAAAGTTTTCATAAACACAAACGTTTCCTGCAACTTTGCTGTATATATTACTTCATTTTTACATTTTATTTTGTTGTGATGTTTTAATATATTTATTACCCACCCCAGTAGGGGTGGAAAATATGATTTTTAATCAGATATTATTTAGACTGTCATACATTGGTTATGAACACAGGCCCTACTGGCTGTCTGTTAAAACAAAATGAAATGGAAGTGTGAATCAAGCTCAAATCATGGTTAAACAGATAATTCTGGACATATATAGAATAACTTCACCACAACTTCCGTTCAAAATATAAGAGTTTATTAACAAGAACCATTCACTCAGTCAAACATATTTCAATTTAACACTCTTGACAAAAAAATTGTGAAACCCAACTAAACTAAACTACTATGTACAAAGAAGAAGGAAAAACATGGTTGAAAGCCATTAATCAATGAGATGAAGAGATGATATCACAGTTTAGCGTGGGTTTTTATGCTTGATCAAATTAGCTTTTGGCTAATTTGCAGCAATTGGATTTTTTTCAAACCAATTTACAATGCATCAGGTGAATAAAACATTATAATGTTTTATTAAATGGTTTGCTTCATCAGACATCAATAACCTTTAGTTAACTGATCCTTAGTCTTTTTTGAGTGAGCTAGCGGTAAGCAGAAATGAAGATTCCATTAAATGACCTTTGGTCATAATTGAGTAATCAAAATGTAATCAGCATATGAGAAAACACATGATTAAAACTTTAGCAAAATAAAGCTTGTTCTAGCTTTATAACAATGGACATGTTATCATAGTGCACCATGCAGTCTATCCTGTTAGCTTTGTCTTTACTCACTAGCAAACTCATGAAATGATCAAAATCATCAAAAGGCATATTGTTTAATAAGAAACATGTTCCTAACAGTGCCAGACCTGCAAACATTTGTGAATCCATTCAGAAGACTTGAGTTTTCTCCAGCACTTAGTAGTTTATGGGCCTAGATAAGCATGACAGGCTCACAGCAGATGGAGCTTCCTTTGTCCCATGTGCCATACACCTAGAGAAACTCTCCTCCGCTCTGTTTATCTCTCCAAGCAACTAGGGGGTCCTGAAACTCAAAGAGGAATGTTGCAAACAGTCTGTTTTACAGCAGTTCAGTTCTGAAATGTCAACCATCGCGAGCCTCGGTCCTTCTGGAGATGTAGATCTCCAGCCTGGCTTTCCATCCTGGTGCCTCTTCTAATGTGAGTCTCCTAGGGCAGCTTCACAAAAGAGAAGATAGTCTGTGTGCTGTGGTGTTTTACAGTTCACACAGTGGGGGCGCAAACGAGTCTCAATGGGAGTATCCTTTGGAGTTAGCTGGGGGAGGGCTGCGGAAGCAGGATTCCAGCAAAATCCGGAACAGTGCTGTGGGGCAATCTGCATCTTCTGCCTCAGGGAAAATGCCTAAAATCAAGATGGACATTGGTCCTAAATGTCCAAAATTGTTATCATGTTTTTTATTCAAACAACTTTTATTGTTTGCTAATCTTTGCAAAGCAGCTCAATATAAGTCGAAAGGATGTGGAAAGTAAATGGTAAATGGTCTGCACTTACACAGCACTTTATCAAGTCAGGGGACTCCAAAATTGTTTATACTATAGTTAGTTATTTACACAGTGATGACAGCAATCTGCATTGTAGCGCAGCTGTACCACAGCTGCTCCAAGAAAACAGCAACTGAAATAGATGAGGCTGTGGTTCAAAACCCTTGTGTCCTATGCCAATGTTACCCATGTAGTATCTTGTCCTCCACTGTAGAAAAATAACTGCAGGATTGGTGTCAAGCTGGGTTGTAAGTCAATACTTGACTCTTCTGTAATCTTTAATAGTTCTTGTTTCAAGATTCCTCTGTTTTTAGCTCCACCTGTGTACCTATTATCCAGCTTCCTTGTCCCAGCAGGAATAAAATATCGTCACAGCCTGATGCTCCCACCAACCTGTTACACAGAAGGGACTTTGCGTTAAAGGTGATGTGCACAAGCAAGTAGTAGCAAGTAGTAAACAAGCACAGTACAGTTTCTTTATAAAATACTGCCTTACTAACATAAATGTTAACAAGTTTATAGTAAAATTCAAAATTGTCTAAAAAGACACACCTGAATAAGACTGTCTTCTGCTGTTTTTTAAATTAGTCCGTTTGAAAAAAGGAATCCTGTCAGGTTTTATAATCAGCTCATGGGACTGGGAGTAGATTTTGATTAGAATATCTAAAGATTCCATTTGGGGTATGGAGATGTATTATTTAGTAATAGATGGGCAGCCCTGAAAGTTAAATTAAGAGCTTTTAAACATAGTTTCAGATAGGTCATAGGGGAAAAGGTTCAATTCGATCAACTTTAGTGTAATGACCTTCTTAATCCCCTAAGCATACGAGTGAGTAACGTGGGAATTCTCAGCACTTTAATATAAACGTCAGGCTTCATGTGGGGGCTTTAAAAAAAAGATGCCTGTCACGCTTTTCTGATTTTTGTTAACATTTTGAAATGTATGTACAGTTTCCTTACACTTAAAAAATACACACTACTTTTTGTTAGTCATTTAGATAAAATCCCCAAATAGTTTTAGTTAGTTTTAATGTGACTTAAGTACTTGTGATTTATGTATTTGTTGTTAGAACTGAAACACTTCAAGCTTTCTTAGAAGAACTTACACTGACCTTTATTTTCTGTGGCAATGCTTCTTTTTACCACTAGTTGATGCTCCAGGACAAAATACAGAGGAATTATTTAGACTAAAACATTAGACATAAACAATCAATGCTTTTAATAACAATATAAATTAGCTCCTTTAGAATCATTTATTAAAATTATAATAAACCACAATTTGTCTATCTTAAGGAGATTGGATGTCACTAAAAACAGCTGACTTTAATAAAACTTTGTAAGATCTATTGTCCAGTAAGCCTTGAATAAAATCATAATTCACTTATGCATTTTGGGCTATCTGGTAATGCAGAGTTGAAGTTAGAGAGTGTGTCAGTAATGTGGATAAAAATCCTCATCAGTATTAGGAAGGGATGGAAGAGAACTTCTGTCAATGTGTAAAGGATATAAAGTTTAGCAATCACTATCTGCAAAAGAAATAAAAAAATGCTCTTCACAAACTAAAATATGTGACCCAAATTAAGCAGTTACCATGGTAACAAGAAGCAAACCTTCTGACTTCACACAGTTTACTTCCCTTCTGTGTATTAGTGTGCAGATCAGAGAACTGTTTAACAGGCAGTACCGTGATGCTCAACCCTATAGAGAAACCTCTCTGTAGTTTAACACAATTACAGTAAACAAACAGATAGTCTGGATAGATGGCTTTAATACCAATCATAATCACAGAGCAATCACCCAGAATTTGTTTGACAAAGCTGATGCTGGTGGCAGATTCTAATTGCTTGTTGGTCTGCAGATTTCTTTTGGCTCTCGCTCACTAGAGTTCCTCTTTGCAATCCACCTGCTCTCAGTGCTGCCCAGGGACACTAATGAAGTTATCCAAGCCCACATTCAGTCCCCTAAAAGCTCCAGTGGCTACCCTGATTACAGAGCAAAGTGCTGTCTGTCTCCTTCCCTTTGACCTCTCTGTGCTTCAGTAAACAGCATTGTCATTTCATATCCACCAGTCTTACTGCACTGTGTCCGGTAGGTGATTGCTGCTTATTGATTAATATGTTTTTTCTGCTCTGTTGTAGTTATTTCAGTTCTACCAGCAGGTTTGTCTCTGTCTTTTTTTTGTTGTTGACATTTCCATCTTACACTTAGGGTTGAGCCTCTCTGGGATAGACTTATCAATCTACTGCACTACCCCTGACCTCTGGGACACGTCATTAAGTGCTGAAACTGTGACATGGGTTATTGGTGCAAAGCATTGATATTTAGCAGCCCTGAACAAGAATCTCTTACTTCTTTCCTTATCATTTTTCATGCCAGAATTGATGCTTTGCTCTCTATGTTGAACAGTGTTTGTCTGTTTTTTGGTAGTACGCCCCCCTACCCAGAGAAAGCATCATGATGTAGAAGCAAATCGAAACATTTACCAGTATAATGGACCAGGAGAGCATTTTATATTCAAATAATACTACTAGAAATCTGCTGAAAAGCATCTAAAGAGCATTTCACAATCGCATATTTCAAATTAAACTGTAAGAGGAGTTGGAATTTGTATTAATTAATCAACTATGAAATACTGCAAATTGAAATTGTATTCTCAAATCCTATTTCTAAATGAGATTTTAAATCTTCACTTCATAATTGTGATGATACAAAACTTTCCTCATCAATTATTAAAATAGTTAATAACCTTTTTCACTTCCATTTTCTTTTCACCTGATATTTTGTTATCCTTTTGGCTGCATTTTCATGTTTCATGTTGTTATTCAACAACAGCTTATCACATAGATAAGTTTATTAACTGGTTTATCAACTGGTCCCATTGTCTTAACAGTTTCCCTTTAATTTAGCTTATTAATAGTTAATAGACTGTTAATAGACTGTTATTAAACAATTAATAAGTTGTTATGAAATGTTTTAAAGCTGTTTCTACACTGTTTATACTTTGATCCCAATATCCTAATATAGTACTGTGGTTTTTCAATCTCCATTCCAAAATGGAATTCAAAGATACATTTTTAAATTATAATATTTATCAATGTGTTGATAAAAAGAATTTACAATTTCCTTTTAATAGTATTTAAATTGTGCAATTACATGAAACTTTCCAAGTCTGATTTTTTAGTTAATCCATTTTTTTTTCTATTTGAAACCAACAATAATAATTGAAGAACAATTCATTTTTTAAGTTTAACTTAAATAATATTGAGCATTTCCCTACTACATTAAATATGAAGAAAATAGATAACAAGCATATAAATTCATTTTTTAAACTTCCTTTGGGCTCTGACATATTGATAGTTGACACAACTAAAATAAGACAGGAGAATAAAATGCATTCATTGTCAGCAGCTTAGAACGTTTTGCAGATGTATTTCTATTACAAATTTAAATGTCTTAACAGTAACTGTTATAGTGGCAACAAATTAATAGGTAGCCTAATAAAAATAATAGTGTCACACTGGTTATTTTTTGACTGTTGATAAAGATGAAAAATATTATGAATGTTATTCTTTGTTATTGAAACACAATGATGAATACAATTACTTATTAATTTATGAGAATCATTTGGTACACCAAACAGCTAAAGACTTAGAGCAGAGAGGCTGTGCAGGTTCAAAATGATGCTCAGAAAGAAATTTGGATTTCTGAATCAGGGAGGGCTGCCACATATTCTACTCTCTCTTGGTTATTTCTTCATTCATCTGTAGTGGTCTTTGATAAAATGAAAAGGGACAGTTTGCCAAAGGGTTTTTTATTGTTAATAGGACCCTGGCGTTTGATTGAAAATATTTAACTTTATACAGCTTAAATTAATTACTGAGGTTATGATTAAACTGATTGGATAATGTGCAGCTGAAAACTCAGCATCTAGTAGGCTAAGGTAATTTGTGGTAGCGCTCACAAAGATGAAATGCTCAAAGAACACAAAGCAAAACAAAAACAAATAACTGAGAATAACATTAAAAAACTAGCTTGATACTGTTATGAGGAAGCAGTACTTTGGGGGATCCATACACATCAGAGAGCAGCCCCACCACAACCACAGGAGGCACGACAAACACAGGGCAGTAGTCGGGTCTTCTGGCCCTCCAGACAGGGATGATCACCATGGGAGCAACCCTGCAGGTTGAGTAGCCAGAGTCCCCAATATGGAGGACCCCCATTAGAAAACCCTGGAGTTAAAAGTGTACAAATGTCTTAACAGGTAATAGAAACAAAAATGAAATGCTGAATGGATTATTTAAATAGTGACTACTGGTTTGAAAGAAACACAATACCACAAAACAACATGTTTTTGCTTTTCTATTTCACTTCCAAAAATAGAAAATTGACTATAAGCAAACGTGCATCAACCATTTCTAAATGTTTAATTTGAATGTTAAATTTGAAATGGTTGTATATCCTTTTCAGTGGCTCACCTGGTCCTCTATGGGTAACTCTATTTACTCTATATACACACTAATGTTGTTGTAGTTCACTCTAGATTTTGTTTTTACACAAGGATCTATTACTAGCCTCATAAAAATACAAAAGAAAAATCCACAGCTTCTTTGTTTTCTGTTTGACTGTTTTTTAAAAGACAGGTTATTGCACATACTGACCTGCTTTTACTGTACTTCAACATATTGCTTCATTGCACCAAAAGGCTGTAAATGGATATCAGTTTAGCGAGTCCATTAGGTTTTACAATCTATTTGCTCATGCTATACCTTCCTATCCTCCAAATTATAGAGCCTTGTCATGTTGTTTGGAGATGCAGGAGAAAGGATGTCCAGGCCATTTGCCAGTGGCACATAGAGCTCTAAGTGAAGTATAGCCCCTTTCCAGTTCATTAGGTTGACCTTTGCAGAAGTGACAAAGCAGTGTGTTGATGGAGCTGCTTCACCTCAAGGAAGAAGGTTTGCTTTTGTAACTTTCAAGATCTACATCTACATGCAGATCTCACCAAGTGTACTGCTGTTTTGTTGTATTTGTAATGTGACATTCAGCTTGTGTTATTGTTGGTGCTTCTTTCTATTTAGATATAATCCTTTTAATTAATGAAATCTTAGATTCTTGTAATATTCATGCATTTCATTACACATAAATATGCCTTTTTGTTTGATTATCTGCTCCTTAAAAGTAGTTTTGGAATTATAATTGAACAAAGTAAATGTTCTTTTTATCTTAAAGGCCTGTTGCCTAATTTTTTAACCTTTCTTACCGTTTATGCATCTGGTTTTAGCTAAGCTTGGTCACAAAAAAATAAGTTTACAACTCAAAATTAATCTAATCAAAAATAAATAGGTTTTCAAAATGACAAAATCATATGCAGCCTGAAAAACATTCGTTTTTGGAGTTGTTCCTCAAACTGTAATGTGTTAAAAAAATGTAATGTTTACGTTTTTTGGGACCAACTTACTAGTGAAATGCTTGTCAACACCTGGTCCTGCTAGAAGGTCAATGTTAGATCGGCCACAGTCTCAAACCCCTGTTCGAGAAAAAGATCCTCACAGTATAATGCTATCACGGCTGTGTGTTACGATAGTCATGATAGTTTCATTATTTATAATAAAAGTATTTTTTTTAAAACCACTGTGTTACACACAATGCAATGTTTTTATTTTTGAACATTAACAATAATTATAAACATGGAACTACCATGACTATTGTAACACACAGTGGTAATAGTATCATTGGGTTGTGTGTGTTAGCCGTTTTAAGCTCCATAGTCGACTCTTCAAACTATGTTTGCATTTTTCCCTGTATAGCTTCTGAGATATTGTTCTTTTATTCATATTTTTCCCATTAGCATCTTTGTTTTTTGATGCTTTTCTATAATTCTAAGCGTATTACTTCTTCTTAGACACCACATTTTTTATGCAAAGATATTATTTCTATTCCTCAATTATGTACTGGTTAGTAACATAAATTCAAAATAAAATGCTTTAAAGTTTGTAGGTAAAGCATGACAAAAAGCTTGATGCATATTGCTGCAAGGCTTTCATTGCTGTTTACTTTGCACAAGGAGAACCAAACATCTAAACAGAACCAAACATCATCCTTGCACTAAGCTAATGGTAACCCATTCTCTTTCCCATCAGATCTAAGGCTGCCAAACTAAATGTATAACAGAGCTCTACGGTAATATAGTTATGCTGTACATAATGATATATGGCAGAATTTAGCGCAGACTGAGCTTAGTGTTTGTTGACTGACAGTTAGAAACCAAAGTATTTTATCCAAGGCTACAATCTAAAAGTACAATTGCTAATTCAGATAATTGAAAACAAACATCCACCTGAAAGCTTGGCTTTCTCTTCCTTCTCCTATCCCCCTTAACACAATTAGGATATTTTTACTAAAGCTTCTGTAAATAGACATAACCACATCAAAATGAAATAATGAATTTCAGTTTTATAGCAAAGTACATATTAAGAAGGGAAGGTAGTCATCTCTATATTCAACACAAGTAAAAGCTAATCTATACCTCCTAGGGAGTTCAACTGCGAAACTTGTTTAGTCTAAATTTCCTCATCTCTTATGAGTGACTAGTGTTCACAAGGACTCTACACAAATATTTGACAGGATAGTAGATTTTTATGACAATGTTGACTTTGGCTTCTGTGCATTTCTGAGGCATTAAATCCAAAGTGGCTGCAGAAAACCGCAACAAAAAAATCAAGCAGAACAATAGCCCACTACTTTCAACTAATTAATTAATCAAGTTATGTATTAGTAATAGTTGATGGAGATATCTGCAACCTTCAATATTAAGTTAATTTGACTTCCAGACAAAATAAACACAAAAACTGCAGAGATAGGAAGATTCTGTTGAAACTGGTTTGCTCAGATTATTTTTTTTGATATTAAAATCTGCCATAGTACTTGTAGCCCTCTTCAGCATCTATTCTCTCTTCTGGGAGTGCAGTCGCCTCCTTGTGGATTACCTTCCCTCTCTTTGTCCCCTTGCAGCCACATCTTTCCATGTTGAATGACATTCCCATGATCTCGATGGTGTGAATCAAAATGTCAGTGTGTCACCCACTCTTAAAATACAGCTTAATATCATCCACGTAACGGAGTCGGATGATAGTTGCCCTGTTTCTGAGTTTGCATTCATAGCCAGTCTTGTTGATTATTTTGCTGAGGGGGGGCTAGGTCTATACAGAACAGCAGAGAAGACAGAACATCTTCTTGGTATTTTCCACATTTATGTACAACTTGCTTGAAATTGGTCTTGTAGATTTTACAATGAGGCCTCTTAGTGTCTTGTTCACCTTGTACGGCTTCAGGCTTTCTGGGATCCATGTGTTTGGCTTTGAGTCATAGGCTTCCAATTAACTAATCCAGGCAGTGCACAGGTTTGTTTATCTGGTTTTGTAGTCTCTGGTGACTGCTTAACCTGCAGCTAGTGTTTTGCTTCTCTGGTGTTTTTACCAATGCCTTTCTGCACTTCTGAAATTTGTTAATACATGTGCCTGTCAGTCTTAGCTGCTATCATGTGTGGACAGTGCTTCCATGTTGTGAAGGGTCAGGTATTTTCCCAAAAGTCAGTTCTGGTCATCCCCCTTTGGGGGTCTTTTATTATCAGGACTGTTCAGCGCTTGATCAGCCATCTTTGCTCGGTCCCATTCTTGAGCAGTTGGTTAATTTGTGCTGCTTGGGGCTCATGGAGGGAAGTCGGTTTCTTCGGTTTCTTCAGCCAGTGGGCTGACCTTTGGCAGTATGTCTTGTACACTTAGTTGAAGAGAGAGACGGAGCCGTCTGCTGATCACCACATGGTGGTGAGCTGGATATGCTGAGGAGGAAGAGGAGGAAGCTGGACAGACTGGGCAAATCCAAGCAAGTAGTGGGTGGAGTACAGTCAGAGGTGTATTCAGCAGCCACCTCCTGGGGGAACTTCTCCCAGGTTCTGGGGTGGCTGGGGACATTGAGTCTGAGAGGACACTGTTCTCTGCCTCTTCTGTTGATGCGGCTACTGAAATGTCTGTGGTGCCTGACTGTTTGCTATAACCAATGAAGGCTTTTCTACTGGTTATTGAGAAGCACATACATAGTTTTGGACCTACCACTGTTGTCTAAATCTAAATAAAAGCTGAGAAATAATTTTGTCCCCAAAAAATGTTCAAAGCAGGTGTCTTCTAGGAGACAATCCAAAAAAAAAAAAAAAACTTACTATTTGAATAAAAGTAACTTTAAACAAACTTCTGTCATTGTAGGAGTTTGATTCAAATTCCTTCAATGGATCTTTTCCTGTTCCCTTTTCCTGAAGTTTCAAATTTTGCAAAGTGCTTCCAATAAACTGATTGAATACATGTCTTTAACCAGTCTCTCTGGAAAAAAAAAAGTCATGTAAAGTTAATTGTAACTTATAAAAAACATTCAGGCAAGTAGGCTAAGTATGTGTTGTTCTTTGTTTTCCTTTCATCAAAACAAGCAAAAAAGACTAAGTGTATTCAACTGTCATTTAATTTCACTTCTCCTTTCCTTATCCTTATTCTCTTAGTATTAGATTTCCTTTCATGGGGCCTCCAGGTCAGTTAGAGAACTGTAGCTCACTTGTTACAGTTATCAATAGAGAGATGTTTTCCTGTAGATTGCAGAAACTGGGACATAACACAAAGGCAGCAGTTATAAATGGTGTCTTGTGGCATGCTTAATCAGAAATTATAGTAAGAGGAAGCTGTAATCTAATCTGTTCTGCTGTAGTTCGGTTCTTAAAGGGGAATTGTTTTGCATGTGTTGTTTCCAGCATATTTGGTCTGCTGTAAGTTTTTTTTAGATTGATACAAATTTAGAAAAAGTTTACATTTTCTTAGTGCAATACATTTTTTTCAGTTAAACTATCAATAATTTTTAATGTAACCTATTAATTTTAAGAAACTTATATTGATCTAAGACCTTTTCTATAGTGTTGCTACATTGTAATTGGAGTTGTTGACTAAAATGACAAAACGTGACGTTCCAGCTTACCTGTTTCTGTTGCACAAATTCATTTGACATCAGACACATGGCATGTTAGTTAGAGGCACAACTAGAACATTTAAATAAAACATTGGGTGACAAAAGTGACATTTATCAGTTTCATTCATTATTCAAAGCTTGAGTTTTTAAATGGCCTCCTCTTTAATAAATAGAAACACTTTTATGTTGAGTACCTAGGGCTCACAAATAGCATGGCTCCCTTTAACTCCCTTTGTAAATGTCCTCCCTTACTGTTCTCTTGTTTTTCATTTTTGGCCAACACATCTCCCTTACACACGTACATGTGTTCCCTTCTATTCCTCTCTGCCACACGTAACAGCTGACCTAGTTTCGACAAAACAAGGACCTATTACTTTTCTGAATCACTGTTCTGCTATAGTGCATAATGTCCAATTAAAGAATGCTGTTATGCATAGCACATAGAAATATGAGAATAATCAAAAACCAAAAACATGTGATTCAGTGATTTGCACCCTTTTTTTGAGTCCTTATAGATATTCAACTAAAATCAATGCCTGCATATAATGTGCTTAAAAACACAAGTTATATTCTACTCACTAGAAAATAAAGATTTGAATTTAGTGGTTACACATACAATTTTTATTTTGGCTACAATCTTGTGTTGCTTGTTTTTTTTATGAGTTAGGAATGTTACAAGCGCAAATATTTTATGTGGCCTTTGCTGTGCACTAATATGTATTTATTTTTATTTTATCACATTATAAATTTCCTCACATTATAGAAGGTAAACTCAAGGATGAACAAAATACAACTAATATGAATAGATCTACAACTGACCGATAGTCTTTCTCCATCCTCTCTCCAAACTCCTCCCTAATCCAAATTTTTGCCTCTGCGACCACTTTATAAACAGTATTGTACCTTTTGCATAGTGGATCAACCAGAGTAACATTGCACAAACAATGTGAGTAACAATGTATATACTATATGTACCAGAAGGACTGTGACCAGTTATACATTGGGAAAAGAAGCAGCCAAAAAGATGGCCCAGCACAGAGGAGAAAAATCCTAAGGTCAAGATCCAGAGATTAACACTCATCTGCAGAAATGAAAAGTAAACTCAAAACCACCTGACAATTACAATCATTTAGCAATGAACCTATATGGCAAAACCTTAAATGACAAATAAGGCTAATAAGGTAAAGACTACAGAATAATGGGAAAATGCTAAAAAAGAATCATAGCGAAAGACTTAGCCCTTTAAAGCCAAATGTATCATATTCGATACATGAATTTTTGAGACCTCTGCATCATCAGTGGGATATTTTTGCTCTTGAGATCCCAACTTAATAAATCAGAAATATGTAGGAAACAGAAAATGGATAAAAGATTATACGGAAATGCCTAATGTATCAAGATTTATGCAAATAATGATCAAATTTAACTTGTACAAAATTTATGTTTCTTTTTCATAATTTTTCATAGAATTCAATGACAACTCTTACATTAAAAAATCAGAATTTTCTGTCAATTATTTCATGATTTGGGCTTTAAAGGGTTAAAGACCAACTAGGGACAGAGACTTTCAAGCAAACTTTAAAGCCTGATTATATAATCTCACTTATATATATATTTTTTTCTGTTGCTGCTGAAATCTGTGAGTGTGAATGAGCACAGAACTGTAGGTTTTTGTTTGGCCTACAGTCTGCTGTGGTTTGGTTTTTTTGGTTTATTTTTGTTCATCATATCCTTGCTGGGATGGGTTGGGTTTGTTTGGCTGCATTGTTGTGTTTTATTCTGTCAAAGGCCATTTTCTAAGTGCATTCATCCTTTCATGTCGGAACTCCCTTCCTGACATTCACTGTTGATGTCACCAGTGCTATTTCCAGAGCACATCATAGCCTGTCACTATTGTGTGTTTGACTAAAATGTTTTGAAACTCTTTAATAAATGAAACCCTGAAAATCTTCCGGTGATTTAGCAATAAGAAAAAATATTGAAAGTGAAAGTAGGGCTCAGAACCCACTGTATCACACAAACAGAACAAAGGACAAACTTTTATTGTTTCTCTGTAGACTTTTAAAAATTCTGGAAAATCAAATCGAATTGAATAAAAATGCAGAAAATCTGATCTTGATGTGTTTGGCTCATTGCTTTGTTAAAGACCGGGTTCAGTTATGTGCTGTTGTACTGATGGAAACCTAAACATGATTTTATGATGCGCTTTCTCTACACACAGAGATCTGGACAGTGAGTGGGCAGAAGCGAGCAAATTAAATCATGAAAAGAGTTTAGTATCCCTCTTCATGACTGGATGCTAATCCCAGTATAACCCCTACAAAAGTTAGCCTTTAAAGGAAAAAAAAACATGCATTTTTACTTAACCTCATATTAGAAATCCTTGGTTTTAAAAGCCTAAAAAAAAAGATTAAGAAAATGTGACAAAAATAGGGAATTTGCTTTTATGCTTTCAACAATTTCTCAATACAATATAATGTGTTAGAATTGAGGTTAATGTTTCCTTCGTATTTCTCCATCAGTATAATTGCAGCTGCCTGCTCTTGTGCTGGAGCAGGAAGATTTCACCACAAAGAATCTGTGAAAAAATAAGAGTGTTGTGATAGAATATCTGTGGGAGTCAGTAAATTTCCTTTTTTTGCTAGGGCAGGCCATTAACTGAGCTGTATGCAATAAACCCAGATGGAACTCTAGCCTCTTTCCAGAATTGCTGCTTAGTAAATTTGATTTACTTCCATGCCCTGATTGTCTATTATGCTCAAGAATAAAAGTTTGTGGTCGAGTTCACTTTTCTTCATTACAAAACATTAGAGAAGAATAGGTATGACGAATATGTGGTACAATGTGTGCCAAGGTCCTCCCAGCTGCTTTATCACATCAGCTATAAGAAAAACTAAAGAGCTGACCTCTTTTTAATTACAACAAAGGACATGTTTTGTTACAAACCAAAACATCTGTTTGTAAACTTAATATTGCATATCTGATCTGCTTCTAAAAAAATGGTTTTCTTCTGATATTTTCCAAGTACATAGTCTTCATAAACTTTAATTTCCTCCAAATTGTGTTTTGTCGTACTTCTTGGTAAATAGCTCAGACTTAATCAGATTGGAATGAATACATCTTGACATGGATCTGGGGATCTTTTTGCCCACATGCAATAATCAGAAAGACTTGAGTAAGCAGTTAAACCGTTTTATTTACAAATAAGGATTAAAACCAGCTTCTGGAAAGCAGGTGCAGTTAGCAAAGAAGATTTACAGAATCCTTCCCTTAAAAGGTTTGGAAACTGCCTTACCAGGTTGAAGTTACTGGTGGACTTTGACAGAGAAAAGTAAGAATTCACCAAGAGATCTTTACTGAATGAGAGTGTCTTGGTTATGATGAGATGTAGAGTTATTACATAGCTTTTTGCATATAACCAATAAAAAGATAAGTTCTGTTATGTTTCAGGTCATTATCCTAAACTCATGAGTGACAGAAGGATAAAGCTGGAGATGGTCAAACTGTTAGCAGTAATGTAAGCTCTGTTTGATCCTGCTGTAAAGAAAGAGCAAAGCACAGAAGTGAAGCTACGAATTAGGACACAAGCAGCCGAAGCAAGCTTCTCCCGTAGGCTGGCTGGAGACAACCGTAGGGATAGGCAAGGCAAGGCAAGTTTATTTGTTTAGCACACTTCAGTACAAATACAACAATTCCAAGTGCTTTACCAGAATTAAACAATAAAACAGAACAAAAGCAAGTAAAGATAAAAACATGATAAAAGCAGGTAGTAAAACAAATAAATAAAACAGCTGGACCACAACCTTAAACTAATAATACCTCAGTGAACAGTTTAACTTTTAACAGTTAAAGGCAGCTCTAAACAAATTGGTTTTTAACCAATTACTTAACTTAAAAGATCTGATACTTTCAGCATGTTTACAGTCTTATGGAAGTTTGTTCTAGATAAGTGGAGCACAGGAACTAAATGCTGCATCACAAAGTTTGGTTGTAGTTCAGGGTGTAAAGAGTAGGCTTGAACTGGATGACCTGAGTGGTCTGAGAAGTTGATGCAATGACATCAAATCTGTTATGTATTTAAGTGCCGATCCATTTAGTGATGTATAGACTAACAGAAAGACTGTAAAGTCTGTTCTCTGAGCTACAGGGTCTAGTATAAGGACTTCAGAATCAGGTTCATGTCCTCTACCTTCTTCTACCGAAAACACAGGTAGCATCGTTTTGGATGAGCTGCAGCTGTTTAATGGACTTTTTGGCACCTATATAGACACTGTTGCAGTAATCAATTCTACTATAGATAAATACATGAATGAGTTTTTTTTAGATCCTGTTTGGACATTAATCCTTTAATTCTGGAAATATTTTAGGTGATAAAAAGCTGACTTAGTAACTACTTGGGTGAAGAGTTTGGCCATTATGGGAGAGTTCAAAATAAAATTACCAAAAACATTACACTAACCCTCTTATAAAATGTTTGTCTACTGTGGAGCCAAGTAAGTAATAATTGTTCACTATATTTTTATATTTCAGGGCTTTGCCAAACAGCTGTATTTACACATAGAATGTATCATATATTGGGACTCTTTTCACACATTAGATGACTTTTAAAGTAAATAGGTAAAAATAGGTTTATTCAGGGAAATGAGAATAACGATGGTTGAAACTGCGCATTATATTGTTTGGTTCTACTTGATAAAATTGCAATGAAATGTGACTTTAATATATCAAAATATGTTCAGTGTGCTCATTGACTTTTGCAAGGTAGGCAGTGTATTTAATCTCCGGACGATTGAGAAACAATATCTATGCCGTTCACAAATGCTTAAAGCAAATATAATATTTACTGTACATTCTGTTCTGGGAAAAACAAACCCTCAGGCACCATATATTGAAAGAAGTGTAAACAGTAGGCACCACCTGCATACTGGACCTGATAAACTACGGGGCCAAGAGAAAGCAGTCACCCATGAAAGAGTTAAACAAGGAAGCTTCAGCAACACACTGCAGCTGACATAGATAGAGCCCCAGCATAAACATAGGGACTTTCATCTTTTTAACAACTGTTTGTGCTACTGTAACAAAGGATGTGGGACAAAGGGGCACTACACCTTTACGTTTACTGTTCCAAATAGCAGTTATTGACAAAAACATGAGAATAAAGCTCCGAAGATCATTTTGAGTATTTCATTAGAATCATTTAAGCTTCCAATGCTATTTTAACAGCTATCATTTTTTTGATTGATAACATAATTGTAAAACTTTTGAGCTGATGGTTGGAACATTTATTTTCTTTTGTGTGTGTGTTTGTGTTATCTATCCTCAAATCACCAAATGGTTTAAGAAGTAAGTCATCCTTATTAGGTCTTACATAAAACTTTACAGTAGGAATGATTATTTCAAAGTCCTACTAAAGTTAATGCTAATGATAATAAAGTTTTTGTTTTTATACATCTATACCCAATTCTCCATAAAAAGGCTTAAAGTCTAACTGCTCCCCACAGGACATTGCCATTTCCAGGTTTCATACTAATTCATCCTCTTCAATTAACAGTGATTTTTCAAATGCGGTCCAACTATACATTCTTAGACTTACATTACTGACAATAATGGGTACTTGGCTGTATTAAAGTTTGCATGATTGAAAATTACAAAAACAAATGCCTATAGAGATTAAATCACTGTTAACAGCATCAGAATCATTCATGTATGATGTCAGGAGAAAGATTTAGCAACAGCAATAAATTAAAAACGTCACTACTTTATTTATTATCAGCTGGTCTAAATGTCTAATGCTTCTTGGCAGCTTATTTTTACAAAGCCTGAGGCTGTCCTTATTTAGACATTGATAGCTGTGATCTCCAAACTCAGAGGGAACTGAACCCTACAAAAGCTGTTTTACCTGTCTTATAAACTAGGTCAACAAAATAATCTGTGTTGACTCTGAGTATGATTTTCAGTTAGCTTTTTTTGGGCCCTCTGTGCTCCTGCTGGAAGGAAAAGTCCTGCAGCTGATCAGATTCTAATCCAGCACCCATGACGTGTTACCCTTCAACTAGGAATATTTTAGAGAGTAACTCCTTAGATGACTGTCCCTTTTTAGGTCCAGTTATTTATTGAACACTGCAAGCACTCTTACTGTTTCCTAAACATGCTGACTAAAAGATGTTTACATTTTTCTGCATATCACCTCAGGTCCCCATACATGCTTATGTTTAAACTTCACACATGTGCATTGGGGTGCTGCTGACTGTTGAAAGGAGAAAAAAAAATCCCAGCAAGGTGTTCAGTCTTTAAGAGCCATTTGGGCCTTTTATAAGACATTTTAGGCTATGTTTATGCACCATGTCTTGATGCTCAATTCCATTTTCTTCTGAAATTCAACATTTTTAGCTGTGGTCTACATACTGTAAATAAATGTAAGCACCATCAGACTTGAGTCTGAATGGTTTATGACATTAAAGCACCTTCCATACAGAAGGAGGATGCAGATGTCACACAGCAGCACACTGTTCATGGATGACTAGAAGTGTTCCATAAAGCTTGATGAAAATAGTAGATGTCGGTCTCTCTGTGTTACTAATAAACTCTTGAGTGATGGAAGTGACAGTATCGTGGAGACATTATAAACAAAGAAAATAAAAGAAGAAAACAGTGTATAGGTTCATTGATTAAACAAACAAAAGTAGATCTTTAAAATGCCTAATTAGCCTAAAATGAACACTCCTTAAACACTTCTCTTACCTAAAAACATAGTCATTTAAGGAGCTACTTGTCATTTTTTACAAATAAACAATCATGAACCTAAAAAGGGTGAGTGGAAGCCAGTATAGTAATGTGCAGACCTCACACTTTATGGATGTATATTACATTTGTTTCACAAATCCAGTCTCTCTGTGGTGTAGTACTTTAAGTGGTCGCCCTCATTGTGAAAGACTTGAGATAAAATCCTGCGTACTTCATTAAAGTAATCTATCATAGAAATTTTATTAAAAAGCAGATACATTTTTGTGTTATAACATTCTATTATTCTCAGAATTTCTGCCAGCAGAAAATCAGACCCATAACATAACAAAGAATGAATGTTGGACTTCTCTTCTGATCTGTGGAACATTACGGCCTTTGGCTTAGGTTGACCCTTGGTGGTACTGACGGCTGAGGCCGTGCTGTCAGTAACTGCCCTAAGCACCCGGTCATAGTAACAATGATAGCGCCCATGTGCAAGCGCTTCTGGGCAGCTGCTAAGGAGATGTTCCAGGGATCCCCGTGATGAGCATTAAGCATTGGATGTTGTATCTCTTTTTCCCCAGATGTGAAGGTTAGCTGCGTTTAGAAGCACATTATACAGAACCTGTGCTAAGAACCTGGTGCGATGGAAGTTTGCTTTTCAGAAGTTGGACCAGGTGATCTTACATCGCAGAATGTTCTCCCATTAAGTCCATGCTCCTTGTTGCCCTATTCTCATCATCCTGCTTTCTCTTGCTTCCGCCATGCTACCCACACCCTTTACTACAGGAGATGTTGCTGCTCTTTTCCTCTGGCCTTATCTACCCTGGTTGCTGGGAGATAGCCAATGCCTATAACATAACAATCTCCACATACAAAATATAAAGTTAATGTTTGAATGTTAAAATTACAGTACATGACTGTGGAACAATGTACATCAATGATTTTAAAAGTAGGCTGATACAAAAAAAAACAAAAAAAAAACAACATAGAAATGAAATGGGAATGACTAAGGTCATCGCCTTGATACATAAAGCATTTATACAATTTTGAAGGGGACCTGGTTGATTTACAAGAATATAAATAAGCCTCGCTGTTAAAGACAGTGAGACTCCACATTAACAAATGTTGAGTTCAAAAAATTGCTAGAGGCTAAAGACTGTAATGTGTAGAAACAACTAAAACAAATTTGAGAATATTACAGGAAGTCTTGATTACTGGAAACAAAACAGGCAATCAGATAGGAGAGTCAATCTCACCCTGGGAGGAGCTCAGCAACACAGGAAAGGAAAGAGAGAGACGAGAAAGACTGGCTGCAGGAGGAAACTGCCTTAAGAATGAGACAGATGTAACCATATCAATGTTTCAATACATTTCTCTGCATTAAAGGCAGAGAAGATCATCAGGAGCACCAAACATTATCCATATCCTTTGTAGCCATATTGTTGAATTTACTTTGCAGTATTTACTCTTTGAAACACTTATGTCAGACATTCCCTGTTTGTCTTATGTTTTTTTTTATCTGCTAAAGATACTTATTCCAAAAGCTTGTTACCTTTTTAGCATCAACATTTCAAACCCCTAACATTTAACTCTAACTGGAGGATTTAGATACTTAACACTTTGCTTCACATCACTTCTAGTGATTTTAATTATGCTAAATTCAATGTAAAAGAGCCTAAATAGTGAACTGAATCCTGGGAAATGTTCCTGTAGTGAAAACTACCTGAGATATCAGGGCACCTATGAAATGCACTTGCAGGAAGTTTCTCTGAATTGTGGTTTCTCTGCTAAAGAGTGGGCCTCCCAGAAACAACATCATGGTTTTATGAATCAGTAACCATGCTCAGAAACATAATGTTGTAACTAAACGCATTATTGTTTCAGATGAACAAACAGTTAAAAAAAAAAAAAAACCCACACAATTCTGTGTTTAAATCCTCTCAAGCACGGTCAATAAAACAAGTGTTGATTATCTGTTCTACGGAAAAGTATTTTTTTCTGAGGAAGACTGGACCACGTGAAACTGTGGCTAATCTCCATTTAATCTATTTTCCATGAAGCAGCTCACTTGCAAGAACTCTAAGAAAGGTCACAAAGAAAAGGGAAAACGGGGAAAAAAAAGTAGTCAGCACCAATCTGGATAATTCTGCATTTGTTACCTGTCACCTTCCAAATGGCAATCCTAACCTGCAAATAACTTATCTGCTGTTCATTCTTTTTTCATTTCATATCACACTACATTTCTTGTCTGACCCTCCAGCACTGTGTCATTTGCTCCTCAATTAATTTGTTTTTTCTTTCATTCAAAATTTTCCTCTATTGGAATCATTATTTCTGAGTAGAAAAAGCTCAGATTAGCTATCCTGATGGGCTTTCAAAATTAGAACAGGGCCACAGGGCCGGCTTAGCACAGTGAATAAGGCCAAACATTGAATAATGGAAAGAAATACTGTTTAAATACCAATATAAATACTATCAAAAGAGATGGTTAAAAAAGATTAAATTTATATATCCATATATTCACAACATATGTTCTTAGACAACATCCATCCTATTTTTAAAAGGTTTTGCTACTTTAAGAGCTGAATTTTTAATTTTTTTCATGACAAGGGAAGTCTAAATGGGACAGGAAGGTCGCTGCTAAGGATGTGGTCATGGGCTGTTAAGGTGTAAAACACAACTCTGCTTCTTGTGAAACCAGTTTGAGCTGGGTAAATTATTTTTGGGTTTATCTTTTGTAATCTGAGGGTTATAGATT
>JAUZNJ010103044.1:0-20957 GCA_034780135.1 Jordanella pulchra | reverse complement strand
AATAAAATGGAAATTAATTATTTAAAAATCATACATTGTATTTTTCTGGATTTTTGTTTTAGATTCCATCACTCACACTTGAAGAGTACCTATGATAAAAATTACAGTCTACTACATGCTTTGCAAGTGGAAAACCTGAAAAATCAACAGTGTATCAAATAATTGTTCTCCCCACTGTATCAATGGACTGATGTTGGTCCTATTTCAGTGCTTTACGTCACCGCTCACTTCCCTTTTCGTGTTTTTTAAATCTAGATTAGAAAAAAATTATGTGATTAAAGTACTGTGAGGGGTTAAAACTGAGAAATTCATGGTTTTACAAAATATTTTACAAATAAGTCTAACTAAAATTTTGATTTAGATAAAAGAAGAAAAACTTCAGCTAGTTTAGAAATCTCCCCACTGGTGACTAGAGTTAATCTGTGAATATTTTAAAGTCCTTATAAATGGAAATATTTGGTGTAGATTTCAGATGTTTGTTGGAGAACATTGAAAAGCGAACAGCATCACGGATACCAAAGATGAAGACAAGTCAGGGAGGAAGTAAAACACATCCATATATCCAGAGTATAACTAAGTAAACACTCACAAAGATGGCCGACCTCCTAAACAGTAAAAACATGCAGAGGCTCAGGTGGAGAAGCTGCAAAGCTCATATTGGAGACTGTTGAAAGGAAAAATCTAGTTATTACAGCATCATAACAAGGTAGAAAGTAAATTTTTAAAACTTTGAAGATCAAATGATATTGAATTGTTGAATCTTAGTCTTTAGATGTGATCGACTAATAGAGACCTAGTTCTACAACGGCAACAAAAGACAGTTCTTCAAAAACTTCACGCAGAAGTCGAGTTCAAATCCCACATTCTTTCATCCTGATTATTAAGACGTGTAAAAAATATATATGGTTACATTAGTATCAGAGTAACAACTTTGTGTTGGTTAATGCTTAAAATTCCAATAAAATACATTGAGGTTTATTATGTTTAATAAAGCATTACAAAAGAAAGGAGATGGAAAGGAGATTTTTTGACTAATAGTAAACAAATCCACCGAGGAGGTTTGAACTGATCTAATAGGATGTTCATAACAGATTCCATGGTTGGTGTTTAACCTTTCATAAGATGCTGAATACTGAGACTGAATACAGTTTATTCTAGAAATCACTTCAATATCTTTTGGTCCACAAGGTCTGTAGAGATGAAGGTTGATTCTGACTTTATGGATTTGTTTTTTTACAGCACAACCCCAGCTACCATGAAGAGAAACAGCGCTGTGAATACCTGCACAACAAACTGGCCCATATCAAACGACTCATCGCTGACTTCGACCAGCGTAGAGCCCAGGCCTGGTGCTGAGAGCCCAGCTCGGACCCTCGTCACTGATCAGTATTTTGAAGAGTGTCAAACCAAGGGGTGTGGGGAGGGGGTGACCAACCTGCCCTTATTTATTTAAAACCTCTTTATGTCTTGCCCCTATATCCTTCTTTCTTTTCCTATTATCCTTCATTCCCTCCCTCTTTTATTTGATTCCACGGGCTAATATTTTGCCTGCAATAATGAAAATCGTTTTTCTTTTTTTTCCCAATTAATTGGCTCCTGGGGGATAGATGCCACTTGAACAGGAGAAAGGAGCTGCCTGCTCGTGCATCAAAATGTGTGACAAGGTTCAGCTCTCTGCTGAAGGACTCTCTTCAGACAAAAGTATTTTGAAGCACCAGAGAGAAAATATTAACTTCTATTTAAGTAAAAGAAGAAGAAAAAAGAGGGAATTATTTATTTTGAGACTCGTATTAAAACAAGAGTTAGCAGATTATATATTATTTCATTTTTCTTGAGCAATGCAAAAAGGATAA
The DNA here is from genome assembly GCA_034780135.1 of Jordanella pulchra. Classification (NCBI taxonomy): domain Eukaryota; kingdom Metazoa; phylum Chordata; class Actinopteri; order Cyprinodontiformes; family Cyprinodontidae; genus Jordanella; species Jordanella pulchra. Next base: position 19,104 of record JAUZNJ010103044.1, on the reverse strand, counting down.
AAAAAAATGTATACCACAGGCCTTATGTGTTGAATTTGTGAAGCCATTTTTGCACGAAAGATCCATGCTTCTCATTCAGCAGAGACTTCTCTGCTGCCTCATTTCCGCTCCATTCAAACAAAACTGTACTGGAAAACCTGCTGCCGAAGCTGAGAGAAAAGGGAAGGAAATGAGCCAGTGGGGAGGGATCACATGAGCTTTGTGAGAAGCAGCAGAAAGTGTGCATGGGTGGTAAATAATTAGTTGTAAAAAAGAAAAAAAATGGGGTGAGGTAGGGGGAGACCAAAGGATTTTGATCCTGTGACACCTCTGGGTGGGAGGGAGAGGGCAGTATTCTTTGCACCAAATAAAGTTCACGATGCCTTATGGCGTTTACATCTGGAAACCTGCAGTCGGGTCCACAGGCTATGCAAGGAACTACAACTGCCTGAGAATGTCTGTGTGTCTGTGTGAGAGAGGGTGAATGTATGATGGTGATGGGAGGGGAGTGGGGAGTCCAGAGTGATTGGGGTAATGGTGCGCATAGGGTTGTGAATGATGTGGAGAAAAAGTTAGAACATGGAGGAAAAAAAAAAAAAAAAAGCTGCTATAGTCGTTTTCCCAGCCGGTGCACTCAGGATCATCCCGACTGGAGAGACGGTACCTGATCCTCTGAGGAATGATGCAAAACATCCATTTTCTTTTTGTTGTTTCCTACCCATAAGGGAGTCCTTTCTCAACACCAGGAAGGAAAAAATCCAGCACCTCCACCTTTTTATTAATCCAGCGGCAAACACTTTCTATCAGATTTTGAAGGAAGCCACCTCACCCAACAAAGAACCAATCTGTTCTTGGGGTTCCCTGTAATTTCTGTTTAAGAAGGTTTTTTTTTTTATTTATTTATTTTATTTTTGTTTTAAGGAGGAAAGAGATGTTTACAAGCTTGTTAGAATGTTTGCCAAAGATTAAATGCCTTTCTGGTACTGCTTCCTTGGAGTAAAGTTTCTGATGGAACAAGTTAAGGACACAGTGTGTTTATCTGCTGAATCCGTCGTCTTCAGATGAGATGAAGATTGTCACTGTCTCAGCAGTGAACAGTCTCTTCATTAACATCAGATCCTTAAGTATTATGTGGACTAGTAAGAGTTTGTCCCTGACATGTGAATGATACCCCTTTGAAACAGATATTTCAAGTGATTTTTTTGGTTGTGACACGCCGCCTTACAGTCAGTCTCTGCAGCAGACTGGTTGTTTAGGTTTGCTGCCAGAATCTGTGAAGAAACTCTAATTTGTTTCTCCTTTTTGGTTCTTTTTAAATGAGTATCTGAACTTGTGTGTTTGGGGAAATCTCAAACCAGTCTGGATTTCAGCATAGATTTAATTTATGAAAAAAGCGAATTCCTTGAGTTTAAAGCATGCTGTTATGGTTTTTTTTTTTTTTCTTAAAGTCTTTAAGGTGGTGTCCAGTCACCTCTGTCAGCATTCCAAGGGATTCTGTCCTAATCAGAACTTTTCTTGCGTTTGGTTAGAACAACATGGGATGGCATAATGTGACTTCATGTATTGAAGGGGTTAATCAGTCTTAATGAGCATGATTTAAAAAAAAAAACTTGCAATAGCTAGAATTTGCAGGGAATCAAGTGAATTATGACTGAAATATCATCTTGCCCTCCTGAAAATGTACAAGACATTTCAATAAAGATGAACCTAGTTTACCTGGAAATATGTGTGGATCTTGTTTTTTGAACTTCTATTGGTGTTTTTGTTTTAATGTTGTGGACTTTCTTTTTTTAGTTGGCTTTCCCAAAGCTCACCCTTCCTAAATAACATCAAAATATCTTTTTAGCCAATAATATATCAATATAAGAATGTTGACCTTTTAAATGTATGTGCAATTGGCTCCTTTGTACAATTGGGGGGGGGGGATCCATAGACCATTTACCATTTTTAAACCCAGTGATGGCTGGTATAAACCATGCATTATATGAACTTCACTAAAATGTGCTCTAACATGTTTCCCTTGTTTTTTTTTTTAGTTTAAACAGCTGTGTGATGTGTACACATCAAATATATTCGTTATTGGGGGTTTTTACCTCTAAGGCGCAGCATGTTTAGGGTTTTTGTGTGCATACGATATATAAAAACCCAGTTCTTGAGTACACATAATCAAATTTATATTATTATATTAGAGAAGTAAGAAACTACACTAGAAGCTGAAGTTCCAGCAGAACAAAATCAAAGCTGTGGACAGTGATGATCGTAGCTTTAAGCTAATAAAAGTCTGGACAGATCCATTGAACTGAAGCCATTCTGGAACAAGTTCAGCATCCTTTTCTCCTGGCCTCCTTTGACCCAAAGCTTCCTCCTCACCTAAAATGCTTTATCCTTCACCTCTGCAACAAATCCTCCAGCTTCTATGTTCTTGTTCTCAACCAGATCAGAGGACAAATGTTCCTCCCCTTTGCCTTCCCCTCTCATCTGTCTCATCAAGTAGACGTGTTACCCTGGAATCCCATATTATGAAGGTCCTAGAGTTGCTTCACCAGAGCAAACAAGCAGCTATCTGGATCCCCTGCAGTTTAATTGCATTATAGTTTAAGATACCGTCATGCACCGGCTTTAACAAACCCACTGGCATTTAGACAAAGCAGACAGCACTGTGAGGATCATCTTATTTCCTTAGGAAGAAATGCAGCCGTTTTTGCAAAGCACTTTTTCTAAATTATAATGAACTTAAGCGTTTACAATTTAGTTTAAAAAAAAAAAGATATATCTTGGTTACATTCATCAACAGCTAAAATGGCTTGAAAATGTAAAAAAGATATATTCTGTATATAGCATTTCTGTAACCTCAACAATCAACAGTCTATTGTCATAAGAATAGTATTCAGAAAATAACGAAGTTTAAAAAAGCAATACAATCTAAACATCCGTTGGGAAAAAATGATTGTAGAAAATATGTATATAAAAAAAGTGCAATTTGCACAAGAAGTGTATATTTTGCCAGGAACTGAGATCAATGAGTGTTGACCCACAGATTTCCCACCAAAACACAGACCTTCTCCTTTCTGAACAGTCTGATAGCTGAACATCCCTGCTCTGTTTTTTCTTGAATATAATGTATATAATTAGCTCCTTGGTTGATTTTATTTTTCCTTTTTTTCTTCATGTTAAACGTTTTAGCCAACACACATACATGGGGCTGATATTTGGGCCCCACTTAAAAAAAAAAAACCCAGCTATCACCCGAGTCATTTTGTTCATAGTTTTCACTCATGTTGAACCCTGAACCTCTAGACCTGCTGTGTCTTTAAGGTGTTGTTTTTTTTTTTTAGGTGGGTGGGGGGGCTGTTTAAATTCTCGGAGGGATGATCGTCTTTCCTCCCTGTGACGTCACTGAACGCCCATCCAGACTCCGAGAAGTTCAGCTAAGATGGCGCAGCAGTTCGTGAAGGCTCAGATCAAAGGGGACAGAGTGGTGGTCTTCCAGAAGCCATCGTGTCCCTACTGTGTCATGGCTGAGGACATTTTGTCCAAGTATCCGTTCAAACCCGGTCATCTGCTGAGTATTGATATCAGTGGACGCAGCGACATGAACAGCCTGCAGGACTATTTCCTGGAAATCACCGGAGCCCGGACGGTAAACTCCTCTGCTTCGTCATCCTGTTGAATAACACGTTTCCGTTTCATTCTCTGTTATTTACTAATTACCTCCTTTTTATGTGATCTGTTTTCCCTCAGAGCCTCTTAATCTAATCAGTAGTTAATTATTTTCTTTACTTATCTTGAAACGCAGACGTTTGGCGCGGCTCCCTTTGTCTGTGTTGAATTCCAGGATTTTAAAGCGAATATTTGGATATATTATGTTTTTAACCAAGAAACTTTCTAATTAATCCCACGGAATCGTCTTTTCTTCCCTATTGTAGAGTCCCAATAATAAAGAAATGCGTAACAACAAGAAGAACGTATTGCACAATTAACCCGCCCAAAAACAAGTAAACAAAATCAAATAATAATACATACTAATGCTACTGTTCCTCTATTTAATGTTTTGGCAACTTATTATTTTTATGTGTTAGTAAAAATAGCTGTAGCCTTTACTGAAAAAAATGCTAATTTTGAATAAAAATTTAAAGTTTAAAGGCCTTCATTTCGTAACTAGGGTTCAGAATTAAAAATCACGTAATTTAAATAAAATCTGTAAATACTCTGGTAAAAATTTCCATTTCATATTTTTTTCCTCCTTTTTATCTATTCTTCCCTGATGTCCATCATTTTGAACCGCCTGAGAGCAAAAAAATACAAAATGATTACAATCTAAATATACTAGTCTCTTTGTGATATTAAAAACTGCGCCAACTAAAAAAGACACAATATTTTGTGCAGTTATCAGTAGAAATTTTAGCCTTTTACTCACAATAAGTGCTTGAAATAAAAGCTTTGAACCAGTGTCGTAGCTAGATGGGGGGGCAGGGGTGGCCATGCCCACCCTTAGCTAATCTGTTGTGATCCCATGTGAGCACAATTCACTAGCAGTTCCCATCTCGAACAGAGGGGGGCAGCAGTGTAACCTCATGTTGTGTGTGTGTATATTAAAAATAAACAAAAAAATACGATCTGTTATTACTCACATCAAAATACTAAAATTAAAAATTATAAAGAATTCAAACTTTTTTGTGTGCATCTTTACCAGCAGTTTACTGTATAATTAAGAGATAAATAATTGAACCTGTTTATTGTATATATGTATGTATATATTAATATTATACATAACATTTATTGATGGCAGTATTATGGATGTTTTTTTTTGGAAATCTATTTATTTAAAAAATTGCCAAGTTGTACTTTTTTATATTGTGCCTGCACAAAACCAGCCTACCTGCATTGTTCGTGTGAAAGAGTCTCCCACACCCTTTGTTATCTACATTTCTTTCTTCTGGGTCCTTCCTCTTCTTCTCATAGCTGCATTTTGCGACTCTTGGCTGTTTTCAAAATAAACTTTGAGAGGTGGAGCAAAAACCAAAGCTAACTGAAAACAAGAACTGTAGAAATGAACAGGCCAATAGATAAGAGGAACTGAAGCTGAAAGATAATCCACTCTACCTTTTAATTAAGGGAGACGATTGATGTGTTCATATAGGAGTTAATTTCTTAGCAAGAGCTTTAGAAAATGTATTGATCTTAATTTAGAAATTATAGGGGATTTGCTCGTTCATTTTCCAGTTGATTGACTCTGAATCACTGATGCTAATGAGGGTTTTATTTTATTTTTTTCGAATTTGCTTCTTCTTTCCACAGATTTGTTGGAAAAATATTAAGTGGGGTTCTGTTTTGAAATGAAAATGAAGGCATATTAAGAAACCTGAATTGTTCTTAAAAGCTGTGTATATGCACATAGAGATTCATCCCCTCATTGAATGGACTCCACCCAGACCCAGGTGTAGGATGACATGCTTTGTCTAACTATCCTTTCTGTGAGGGATTCATATAACAGCAGGATAATACACTCGTTCCTTGGTGTTTTGTCAGTTTAAGTCTTTTCCAAACGTTCCTCTTAGTATTTTACTTTAAGCCTCCACCGCTGCCTCCTAGAATGACACAATCTTCTGTCTCACTTTGACGACTAGCAGTCAGATTTACACCCCAAATGAACTAAATGTTGTGGATCACCAATTTTTAAACACCTGGACCAGCCTAAAACACAATAAAGTTACAGTTCAAATAATGTTTAAGTTAGGATTATTTTTAAGGAGAAGTTCTGTTTTTAAAGGTTTAGTTTAATTTGCTCCTGTAGGAGATAATGAATTTATTTTTATGGACTTTTTTTTTTGTTGTTGTTTTTTTTATGAACAACATGCAACTGTTCATATTCTCCACTCTTTGTTTTCGTCATGCTGGCTATAACATAAAATTCAGGTCCCACGGGTTTTCGTCGGGGAGGAGTGTGTGGGAGGTGGAAGTGACGTGAAGGCGCTGCACCAGAGCGGAAAGCTGAAGGGGATGCTGGAGTCCATAGGGGCCCTTCAGTGATCTGCTCCAGACTTTCAGGTAAACAGCATCGGTTTATAGCATCTTGAACGCCAATGTTGATATTTTATTCCTCTCCTACCTTCTGGTAGATTTAATCTTCGACATTTCCTCTTTCTTGTCATAACTCTAACTTGCACATCCCATTACTTCATTATTTACTTATTTTGGACATTCGCAATCCTGCACATCCAGTCAAGTTGTATCTTCATGGTAAAACCTGAACAAAAACAACATATAAAAACACAAGATAAGCATAAACCAGGTGCTATAATGTTAATTAGCAGCAGAGGGATGTTTAAAAAAAAAAAAAAAGACATTCGCATCAGATGGAGTGTGACATGCTGAGGAAGATTTAAGCTGTTAAAATATAAAATATTCAAACAATGAAGTGAATAATTATTCTGAATTTATCAGATTTAATGCAAACTGTTGGTATCTGTATTGCATAAGAGTTATGCAAAGTTTACGCAATGTTGTAGATGTTATTCGTCTGGTTCATTTGTGATAAAGTAAATAAAAGCTAGATGTTTCACCTTTAAGCCCAAACAAGTCAAATCTTCCATAACACTTTGCAGAAAAGGGAAACGAGTAAATGTCGGTGGTTTGTCAGCAGCTGCTACAGGAACGGTGGAGGATTAATCCAAGGAAACAGAAACCTACTTTGCTCCAAAAAGTAGCCGTTTGTTCATTCTATAACAAATCTTTATTTAAAGTCAGATACGATGTTATCTACAGTCTGTACAGCTCAGGCCCAGCAGACACTGGTGAGCTCACTGGGTTCCACTTTGTTTCACAGTCCACAGTTTCACCTGCTATTTACTGCTTCCACTAACAAATTCAGGTTTATATGAGGAGTTATTTAGGTGTAAAGGGGACCAACCTAAAGGCCACATTCACAGCCAAATCCTCCCGTTAGTATCTGGACCAACAGCAATACACAGATTTCAGCTACATTTCTGCACAACTACTTGCTAGAACTGGAGTCCAACTATGCCACAGATGATTTGAGTAATTATTTTACATCGATTTGAATCAATGGCAAAAAGAAAGAGCTGTAAAAAGTCATTGAGGATTCTTTTTTTTTTTTACACACTTCACTTCTTGCAGCTCATTTGTAAATAGCAGTGAAACGTTCGACTGTAAATTAGTGTATCCATGTTGTTTCTACCTCACCTTGAAAAAAAAACATATTGTATAGTTTACAAAAATAATTGCAGCACCATAAATCATAATCCGATTATGATTAAAAACAATCTTGCTTAAAGAGAAACAATAGGAAAACGAAATAAACAGGATAAGAGGCAGCAAGGTTTTTCCTGTATTAACTTATGATCAAGGTGGTTGCTTCTTAACCGCTCTTCTGAAAAATGTTTTTATACCAGTCAAAATACTCCAGATAAGAACCCTTATAGTTTGAATGTTTTCAATGCACCAAAACGCTGTATAAAACTAAAGCTAAACAGGTTTGAATAAAAATGTAGAAAATATAGTAATTCATGTTTAAACCTGGTGCATAGACCACATCTTATTAGATTAGCGCCTTTATATATCTATTTAAAGGATTTCAGTTGTTTTTTTTTTCTTTCTTTTAGTGCAAGTGAAATGCCCTTTAAATCAAGCTATGAAGAAAATGTTTGTATCTAACAAGATTATGAAAATTATCTGGAAACTAGACAATTAGTGAGGAGGCAATATTGGAAATAATTGCAGTTAAATCGGTCCTGCTCTAAAGTCAAAGTGAGTTTCTGATTACGGATAGAAATGAGAGCTGGTTGCAACCAGCTGCGTTCTGATTGGCTTTAGCTCGGCTCACTGTCCTTATCTCAGTCTCCTCTCTAAGGAGCTGATTGAGATATCAGATGTGTTTTTTAGCTTTAACAAAATGCTGTCTGTGCACATGGTGATAATTTCAGTCCATCAAGACATGGCATCACGTCTTTCACATTTTGTCTCTTTATAGTCTTTATATTTAAACTTTATATTTTATTTGGATTTTATGTGATAGAACACAAAATAGTGCATACTTAAGAAAAAAAAAATAGATCCAGAGAGACCAATTATCTACAGAAGACACGCAATTACTACCTTCCACCTCCAGCGATGTGTGAAAGTAAAGGAAGAGAACACCAGTGATTAAATGGCATCGTGAAAACGAAGGACACAGCAGACGGGGCCCGGAGAAAGTTTTGGAGAGGTTTAAAGCAGAGTTTGGATTCAAAACAATATGGCAAGCTATCCTACATAGCTCTGTCATGGTGTGAATATATAGCTTAGCACAGCTGCAGACTAACTGAGACATGGCTGTCAACCTGAACTAAAGAGGAGAGCTTTATATAGAGAAGCTGCCAACCCCTCTCTCTGGTAGGAGAATCTGTTGACATGAAAAGAATAAAGTTGAACTGTAATATCCAAACCTGCATCTAATTGGAAAGCAGTGGTAAGACACAAAATGAATGAATTTGTCTGCTTTGTGCAAGCTTGAGCTTTTCTGCAAAGCTCAGAGCTGGTAGGAGATCAAAAAGGCAGGAAACAAAAGTTAGAAAAGAAAATCTATATTTCTTCCTTTCTACTTCATTGCCCAAGTTTTTCGTTGTCTATCACATAAAATACCATTAAAATACATGTAGGGTTTGTGGTCTAAATGTGACAAAATGTAAAAAGTTGAACAGTTTTGCAAAGCGCTGTTTACCACCAACTATTGAGGTCTTGATAATCACACCTTTGGCCTGTTTCCATACAGGTTTACCAAAACAGATCAGCCACTTCCTGATATTTATTTTTTTTCCAACCTGAATTCAAATAAGGGTTAAGCTTCAATTTGCACATGATGCTGGTTTGTTTTCCAACAGATGTTTGGATATTTCACACCATTCTCCGTTTTTCTCTTTGAAGCTCACTGTATTGCCGGACCTGTCAGTAGAAAATATAATCTATCACAGAGCCTCCAACCAGAGGTCAGACGGTCGTTTTCAAATCATATTATTTTTAAGGTTCAGTTATTGTTCTGTATTGCCTGTGTTGCAGTAGTCTATAGGCAGGAAGGAGGAAGTGGAGACCTTCCTCCCAGTTGATCAGCTGCGTCAAAGTTGATTCTTTTATTAGTCTCTGAAGTCTTCTCCAGAATTATCCCAGAACGTCAAACCGTTGTTTCCCTAAAAAATCCTCTCCTTCCTTGTGTGATTCCCTCCCTTGTTTCCTTTTCTCCATCCCACTCCTTTCGCCCTCTCAGCAGGGTGGAGGCCTCCAGATGTGGTCACATGACTAGGCAGCGGGACTTTCGAAGTTTGCGCCGTCGCTGCTGATACTCGCTGAGCTCCTGCAGGTATCCCCTGGATGGCCAGCGTAGCCTCTCCACCTGCTCACGCTCCTCTTCTGGAAAAGAAACAAAGATATGGGAAATAAAAGGAAAATAAATGTTTACCTGCTCCGAAAACAAAAATACAGGACCACATCCCGAGGACCATTACAGAGATGTTTACAGCGCCTGGCAAACGTTAACGTTACTTGCTGTTTAGCTTGCTGCCATGATCAAAGCCAAAAAGCATGAAATCTCTTAGAATTTCTTTCCACTAACAAACCATGATGAGTGTTCCCCCTCAGTACCCGTCCAGTAGTATGAATGAGTCCTGTGTGACTAAATGAACTCAATAAAACAGCTTCTGCTTCGCAATGCTGGTGTTTTTCTTTATCTGCTTTGCTGCTGCTAGTTAAATGTTTAATATTCCTACAATAAAAGAACCAAAAGCAGCCAGTTAGAGAAACTATAAGTGGACTTTTTATGTGTACATGGCTTGATTTTTGGTTCCTACACATTTTCCAGTTGGAAGTTTTATTTATTTTTTTTCTGTTTTTATAAAATGGATTTAGGAAAACAAATACGTCAGCTGTTTGGGTTTTATTGTATGTTCCACAAATCATGAAGTGAGTCGATCATGATTGGACGCCCAATTTTCACGTTGGTAAAGGGGCTGGTTTTTCTTTTTGACATCTAAACGGAGTCACATCTTTATTTTAAAATGTATCACATTAATACTTTTGAAATATGCAAATACTAATCCTACAGCAAAGTTTCTATTTCTTATTTTTTTAATGTTTCTGTATGGTTTGGCATATAGACCAGAGCCAGTTTAAGAGGCACAGATCCAGATATAAAACCCTAATCCAGGAGGGCTGGAGTCCATAAAAGCACGACGACCCTTTTTTAAAAAAAATGTTTGCCTATTAATTTACCTGCAGCTTTGCAGAATTAAGTAAAAATACCAAAACTACCTTAAAGAAAAATGTTCAATGTGAGAAATGATCTCATTCAGATATAAACATAACTGAATACATAAAAATATTTTTTTCATCTTTGATTCACATTTTTCCTGGTGCAAACTAAAGACTTTACATTTTGGTTTTAAATTATATAAATACTGTGATATATAATTTAAAGAATAATAATATTAGAGGTTTTTTTTAAATACACCAAAATGTACCTTCATTTCTCACAATTAAATTAATTATTGTGTTTATATTAATTTCAATTAACTATAACTGCTTTTATGTTCTCCAGAAGTTATATTTAATTAGTGAGAATATATTCTAAAAGAATGACTCACAAAGAAAATACTTATTATTGCTCAATTGAAGAGTTGACTGTGTAGCAGTTAAGGACTGATGGTTTGTATTTCAGGTGTTTAAAAATAAATCAACTAAATTTCTGCTCTTTGCTATAGTCAACTTCGTTGCACAGAAAACAATCTTTATAGTATTTTGTTTTGTGTGATTCTAATTCTAACACTTCATGTCTTCAAGGGTTCCTACAAATTAGGAATGGAATAAATTCTCAATGCTATTTTGAAACCTCATGCATTTTGATGTCTGCATGTCTGGTTCATCCTTTTTGCTTCAGAATATTAGTTTAAAAAGTTCCCACTGACCTGAGAGCTCCAGGAAGTCGGGTTTATGACTAAAGATAAGGTAGTTGTTGGCGATAAAGTGGAGGAGCCAGATGTAAAGCTGCTCTGCGTTGTGACACTGAGAATCACAGAAAATCAACAAAGCATTTAGATTTTCTGTGTTCAGCTTTTTTTCTTATTATTTTCATTTAAATCCCGCACAAGTGTGTTGGCAGCACTGACCTTTGCTCTGCGTAGAAGTCGAACCACGCTGATCCCAGTCGATGACAGCTCTCTGCTGGGCATGCTCTGTAGGTAGGCACACACGCACACCTCGCACAGATGCTGCAGTCGTTTCACCTGGTACATCTCGGCGCAGACCAACACGGCCATGGCTTGCAGCACACTGGCTGGAAACACAGACACACACAGCACTGTCTCACATCTCACTGGTATAAAAGCAGAACTGTTTAAAGAAAACACAATTAATCTTAAATGTTGCCATAAAGAAGCCTAATTCTACCTCATTACCAACTACTCATGTCATCAGAACTATTGCTCAAGAAATCAGTTGGTTTTCTGAAAATGATCCTAGTTTGAAGCCTTGATTTTAACCATTTAATACTATTGAGGACAAAGCTTTATTAGAAGCTTGATATCAGCTTGTTTTAGTTTTTTTTACTCCAAAATTAGTTTTTACAGATTTCTGATCAATGGTCCTCATGCAACATTTTCGTATTCTTGTAGATTTCTCTTACTTTTTCTCCAACCGTGGCGTTTTATGTACACTACACATCAAATGTAACAAGCATTCTTAACCTCAGTAAATGTTCCTAAATGTGTTTCCAAGAAACGTAAATCTACATAATTATCTCCCCAGTGATTCCATATGAGGCTACAACTACTCATACTTGTCAGAAGGTGGTCATTTATTGAAATGACATTGAAGACAAAGAGAGATAATAGGTCAGAGACCGCGGGTCTGCTGACTGAGACCTGAGCAGCAGAATTAAAGGACGAGTGAAAAGCCAAATAAATCACAACTGTTTTAAATGCCGTGGTAGCACTGATACAGAAGTAACAATTAAATAGAATAATTAAAATCATATAAAAAGAAGAATCATTTAATCTGAAAACTACTGATGGAGGAAAGAGGTGCAACATTTGATGTAAATTCTTAGTATGAGTTCGGCATCAACCAACACGACACAACATTCTGCAAAACCTCCATTTAATACACACTTGTGTGTGCTGTACATATTACATCATGTCATATTCTCCATCTCTTTCATACAGTATAAATATAAATAATGTCTACAGCAAAACTTTAATTTGATGAATTCAGACAAACCCAAACATTTCAGGTTTAGTGTAATAAAGCCATGAAGTGAAATAAATGCAAGTCTTACTGTTAGAGGAGTTTGAAGCAGCAAGTTGCTAAACTTTGTTCTGAACTTTTAGATGTTTTCTGTTCCAGATGTTACTTCAATAGTAGCTCTGACTGTTTTGACCAAATATCAAATTAAACCAGTTTTCCCTGGATACTGACATGCCAGCTGCAGTCAACCCTGAAAGAGTTCAAAGGCCTCATGAAATGTCCAGAACAAATGTAAAATTCCTGTTGAGGATGGCGACCGAATCTTAAACCAGCTTGTAGCAACGTGGAAAATCCCAGAATTTAACGGCGAAATCTTTTAACAACATAGCAAACATGCTGTTGTTGTTCCACAGCCACCTTTCTGTTATCACATCACAATAATACATGCAACAGGCTCAAAGCAAAGACAAATTATCATGCTAAAATGCATTAAAAAAGTTAAACGATCCATTCAAACAACACCAATACAGCCTGATAATTGCTGTTAATTAATTCCAGTGTTTAACGCACTGTGTCCCATCATGCACACACTGCCTCTCTCTCCTCTCTGTACGAGCTTCAGACATGCTGCTGCTGCTGCTGCATCAGCTCAGCTGCAGCAAATTCAGAAAGCTTTGTCTGGCTTGGCTGCACAATTGCTCAAACGAGCATTAGGAACGCCTCCTTTTATATGTTAAGAACACGTTACTGAGGTGAAATTCTAAGCCAGCCTTTGTGTTTTATGCCACATTGTTTGTCACTGATTCTCATGGAGTTACCTTGTATTGACCTTGAGTGTTGGGGATCTTATGTAAGTTTAGTAAACGGATGCTGCAGCTTCCGCAGCAGCTTCTTAGGGTTTTATTTCTTGCTGGTCATAGAAAGCTAAAGCTTTACGGTAACAGAGACCCTTTTCCTGGTGGTATTTTAACTGGACATTTAGGAATAAACACTGCCTTTTTCATTGCTCATTTCTCACTAGTTAACCACTGAAATATGAACTTTGCACAAATGTTATTCTAGAAGAGCACAAAGTTGAAATGTTGCTTTTTTTTATCACATCACCTAAAGACAAATCAGTGCAGCTTCAGACACTAGTGCAAAGTTGTTATCACTTGAGGTTCACCGAGAAATTCAAACTCAAAATTCAAAATATACTTTATCTCAAAAGGAAATTAAATAAATACACTTGCTGACCAGAAACTGGCGAAGACCAGTGAGCAACAGATCTTTTGGAAATGTTAAAGTTAAGCTAAGAACTGCAGTTTGCAGGCCCCTGCACCAGAAGGGAGAGTTTGCATACTGTTTAAAACATTTTTAGAAGAAAAGTCCACTTTCATTGTCATGTCATATATGCTATATGTTTTTCAGAAGCTCATTGCCACAAGTGATTCATCAGATAAATACTCTCCAAATGAAGTATGTGACAATGGAAAACAACATGTGGGGGGCTGTGACTTGGCACCAGGGCTGGCAGCTGAAGCAGCGATGCCACGGTCTGATTTCAAACCTCCCTCTGAATCTAATTGAATTTAAAGCTCTGTGCTGTTTTCCGAGTTTCTCTTGAGAGCGACACTGGCAACACGTCTCAGTCTCACAGATGGATGATAAGACCAGTCATCTGCGCCTTTGTTTTAGGCTTAAGTTTGTGACTGAAGGCCGGGTGGAAACGCTTAAACACACATCGCTCTGTTGTTTTATGGCCTCCACGTGGGGCTCATTTCCACATATCTCTGTTAGAAATGAATCAAGTTTTCACGGACAATTGTTTACTTGGTGATACTTCATTTGTGTACAGCTGTGTACAAACTGCAGTATAATTATTCTACAGAGAAAAAATAGAATTTCATAATTTTTTAAAATAAAATCTCAAATTCTCAAATATGATTTGAATAAAATCCCTTATTTACACAAATAGAAACTCTTTTAATATAAAGAATGAATATAACATAACATGGGTTCACTATAGACATTCTTCGAAAAGGGGAAAAACTCTATTTATTAGCAGACATTTGTTCATTCTGAGGAGTCTGGTAAGAACATAATCACTCATCCCGATTTGTCATAATTACAGTCAGAGGAACAATGAAAAAGTGTACAACTTGAACTTCACCAAACAAGGCAACATGAGGTCAAAGCCGAGCTTTTTTGCCACCACACGACGCTGGATATTGGTGAAATGCAACAGTGAGTGACCTGTCATAGCTTGTTACATTGCAAATAGAAACATGGAGATTTCTACTTGGGTAGTCAATAAAATCATAAGTGCTTTGGTTAAATGAGAATTATCTAAACATCATTAATGTTTGGAGAAGAACCTCATGCCTGTTGATTAGTATAGTGAACCTGTTTCTTTTAACCTTAAATTAACTCTTTCTATATATTTGCAAAAAAAATTAGCAGGCTTTTTGACAACATCTAGATTCCTTCTAGACGATGATAATCCCAAACATATGATCATCACGGACAAAAAACAAACACCCTCCATGGCCACCTCAGTCCCTGGATCTACGACCTACAGAAACCCTCATGACCAAAAGCCTAAGATTTTTTCAAGATTTGAGTCAAATTTTCCCCAGTAAAATCTTCCACTGAAATAAGACATTAGGTTTCATTTAAAGACTGTTTGCAGTTTTAGGATCCTGTCTGTTCTTTTATAGGGAAATCTAACTCTTACCAAGCTGGGAAGTTATTTAAACAAAAGCCTAAATGCACAGCAAACATATTTCCCAAACTGTCTTTATTTTGTTTAAATAAATCAAAAGCAGGATTATCTAAACACCTGTGGATCACATGTGTGTAGTAAACTCACCAGGACAGCAGGAGTCAGTGTAGAGGTACTCTAGGAAAGACAGGAAGGTGTCCGAGGAGACGCCGTGGATGGGCACCACTCTGCTCCGGGCCTCTGCGTACTTTCCACTGAACATGGCCGCCATCACATCACAGCGGGCCACCAGCACTGCCCGGTGCGCCGGTAACACGCTTCCTGAATTACACAATAATCACCAGGGTTTAAAATTTCATTTGCAAAAAAATGTCTGAAAGATAAAAACTGGGAAGAACAAAGGAAAAAAGATGATAATAGATCTTTTTTGCCTTAGAGTAAAATGAAAATGATCAGAAAATATTCTGAACTCATCTTAAGGGATTCTTAATGAGCATATTAACATCATTACCAGAACTTAGCCTACAGAGAGTCTTTATTTAATACAACAGTCATACTTGTATGAAATATATTTTGACCTCTAAAATTGTAACTAAGCTCAGGGGTAAACAGATTAGAGGAGCTCACTGCATTCCTTATGAGATAAATATTGATTATAGGATGCTTTGGGGCCTTTTGCTTGTATTTCTCAGTTTAATAGAGAGGAGAAGCTTTTTGGTGAGAAGTCAAATAATAAAAGCAGAAAACATCGTGTGATTTGAACTGTTTTAACTTTAATTTATCTCCTAATGAACAACCTGGTCTGAAGTCTGAGATAATAATTGACTTCAGTCTGCTCTGTGCGACCTTGTGTTTGTCATTCTGTGATTTTAACTCCACCCACCTTGAACCATGAAAATGACGTCAGAATAAAGAGGAGAGTTAAAGAGGTTGACCAGGGTCTGGGGTCCAAGTTGAGCCGCCCGTGCGCTCGGCGTGTCCCTGGAGCTCTACGCACAGACACACAGAGTAGAAAGCTAAAAGAATTACACACCAGGTTTTAGCATTCCTCTGCTGTATTTCAGATTCTTGTTACAAGAAAAGATTGTCATGCTGCGCATCTTTTGTGCCGTCCTCATAGAATACAGATGGCGCCTCTGCCAGTTTTGCTCAGTGCTACAATAAAACACACTATTACTGCAGTGCCAAGAGCAACGTAATGGCAAGTGGCCAACAGAGAATGAAAAGTGGGGCCCAGACGGGCGTCCAGCCCTCCTATAAACAAAACATTTAAGCCTATTTAATACAATCCGGCATTCATGACCTGGAAAGTTGTTCATAATTCTTAACAATTCAACAGTAAAGTTATAAAAATTTTGTATGCAAAAACAATTAAATAGAGCACAAATTTGATATAGAGCGAAGGATTTAAAAAATTTTGTAGGTTTTGTTTTTTGCTGCAAGTAATATTAACAGTGTGGCATGTATCTGTATTCATCCTTGATAAATCGACACTTAACAGAGCCACCTTTCGATACAATTCAGGCTGTAGATTATAGTATTTCTTCATCAGCTTTTCACATCTAAGGACTAAATTCTTGGTTCTTTCTCATTAAATAGCACAACTTCATAAATTCTCTTCAGTTCTTAAGTCGTGATGAAGACCCTTAATGCCCTTTAAGTCTGGACTTTGACTGGTCCATTTTAACACAGAGAAATGATTCTATCATTACAGATGATGATGCATTGTTTCACTGTAGGGAGGCTATGTTTAGGGTTCATATAGAAATATCCCGTCCCAGGGAGATGCTGAGAAACTACTCCATGCATTTGTTACTTTAAGACTGGACTACTGTAATACTTTACTATCAGGAAGTCAACAAACTGTAGTAAAAAGCCTTTAGCTGATACAAAATGCTGCAGCCACAGTTCTGATGAAAGTTAAAAACAGGGATCACATTTCTCCTATCTTAGCTTCTCTTCATTGGCTTCCTGTTAAATCCAGAATGGAATGTAAAATCATCCTTGTCAATTATAATGCCTTAAATGGCCAAGCTCCGTCTTATATCAAAGACCTGGTTTTTCCTTATGTTCCTAACAGAGCACTTTGTTCTCAATCAGCAGGTCTACTTGTGGTTCCTAGAATTTCTAAAGTAGAATGGGAGGCAGATCTTTTGGTTATCAGGCTCCTTTTCCAGTTTTAGTCCGTGAGGCAGACACCCTGTCTACTTTTAAGGCTAGTCTTAAAACTTTCCTCTTTGATAAAGCTTATAGTTAAAATTGAGTTATGTTTGCTTAGTCGCTGGGTGAGTAGAGAGGTAGGTGGAGGTGCTAACAGCCTGATCCAGCAGGTGAGATTTTCAGTCCAGAACAGAACGTTTCTCCTTAGATCTACATTGGTCCTGTTGTGGCTCCACCTCTCTCAGACCTCATCCAGAATAGTTAGGTTATCCGGAGCTATTTTCTGTATTTGTGCTGCTATATGTTTGGGCTGCTAGATAACATAGGGACCACTTCTCCTCATTCTGCTTCATTCTATCTCTGTTCTCCTATTCTGCATTATTTTTTCCAGTTCCACTTATAACTTTGTGGTTTGTCATAGTAGCTTCATCTGGTCTGTTCCTGTTCGGCTTTTACTACGCTGTGGATGGAAATATCAGCTGTGCTGCTACCATCAACACCTTGGTTTAGAGATGTTGGAGCTTGGCCTGTGTTTCAGTATTGTCCTGTTTCTCTGACTGTGTCTTTCCTGGACGGGTCCACCCGTTGAGCTGGAGGACAGTTACCTTTTATATCTCTGCTTCTTTCTGTCTGTCTGCGTCTGTCTCCTTGAACCCCAGTCGGGCTCTGCAGATAGCCAATCAGACGGGCCGCTGGTTCTGCTGGAGATTTCTTCCCGTTAAAAGGGAGTTTTTCCTCTCCACTGTCGCTACATGCATTCTTGGTGGGAAGAATTGCTGTCAAGTCATTGAGTCGATGCAATCACCTGGTTTTCCTTAGGTAGAAGCCTTGAACCAATCTGACTGTGTGATTTGATTGGATTGCCTTTGTAAAGTACCTTGAGATGACAAGTGTTGTGAATTGGTGCTATATAAATAAAAATGAATTGAATTGAATTTCCAGCATATAGTTTTGCATGCAAGCAAAAATAGTTTTTTATCCCCTAAATGCGTTGTAGCAAACCTAATCTGGAGGTTCATATTCCCTCATTGCAGTATTTTATTAATACCTGATATGTGGAGGCTAATAATGAAATAACACCAATTGTTTCAGATTCTTAGCAAATACAGGCCCTATTTAGTCCCTTGTTCACACAATACTATTGTACTAATAAAATGTGAAATATCAGAGAATAAAATCATTGTGTGCTCATATGTGTTCAAAGTTGAGTTATGAAGCATCCTATTACCATTACATAACCTTTACCAGAGTGCTGAAGCACAAAGAACTCCCATCCTCACACTGCACTGCTTCAGGGACACAACAGGGAGACGACAACAGAAGCAAGGCCTCTGATTTCCTGAAGCCACAGAAAAGCTTGTTTTACAGCTACATTTTACCAGCTTCTCAAGCAAAACCATGCGGATGTATTCATGGGAAGGAATTTGAATCATGACGGGACATTACGGTGTCTCATCACGTTAAATGACCACTTCCATCACTGTGCATCAGCTTGTCTCAGCACCGCCTCAGGTAGAAGGCCTAGTTCCATCCTGCTGGATTGGGAGCGTATTCAGTGTGCCAGAAAGGCTTGTCAGATTTGCCAACGTCACATGTGCTCATTCCTCACTAAATGTTAAAAGTCTGCTGTATTGTATCCAGAGCCACCTCATCCTTTCTAAATATAGACAATCCAAAACATGATGCAGCCGCCTGAAAAAAAGCATCGATGTTTGTGTGATTTCCTCCCAGATCCTGTGTTTTTCTTTTATTCCTTGGAAAACATCTTGTGTTTATACTGTGCTAATTCCCATGCTATCTATGAGGTTATAAGAGGCACTAATTATGTAAATATGTTAATTGCAGAGACATGATTACTGAAAAGAGTTAACATAGGATCTTGTTATACTGCTACTACGTTGTTTATACATTCAGTGTTTAACCTCATACACAAGATTCTGAGATTAATCTTTGGAAGTGAGTTTCCAATAAGTTCTACAAGTCTTATTTTTCTGTGATAGAGTGATCGGAACACATACTTGTTTGTCACAAAA